>VOMN01008816.1:0-21372 GCA_014899125.1 Orchestia grillus
CAGGGCATAAAGGCCCAAACATTTTCAAGATATTCAAGATAAACACAGAAAATTTAAAATTTTTACTTCAATTATGCATCTACATCAATAATAGCACAAACATTGAATGTTATTGGTTTTATTCGATAATGAACGTGAAGCATATGTCTGAGGTATTCCTACCACCCTAATTTAGACACAAGTCGTTTCATCCTTAAATAATCCATACAAGAACGGCCAGTCGTAAAATTAAAATTTCGCCACTAAAGCGTCGGCGTAAATCAGCTTTATGTGCTGCACGGTGTGAGAGACAGCATAATTTCAATTTCGTTCTCAGAACTAATGTAAGAAGATATACCATTTAACTTCATCTAGAATCTTACGCAAAAGAATTATAACTAAAACAACAATATCCATTACGAATTAAAACTTTGCATGAAAAGAAGGGAACTGTATCAAAATTTCTGCATAAGACATACTTTTATACAGCAAGTCATTCGCCCTTTAATGAGATATTGATAAGGATGAATGCACGTGATATCCCCACGCATTCCAAGAAATGTTTCTGTGTTAAAAGTGCAGTCAGACTTTTCGTTTTTTTTTCAAGTAATTTCGCTCTAACAAACGAGTGACATGGTTCCTGATACTTCTCTAGTAAATTGTTGAGACTTCCGCTCGCGTTTAGAGTGCCAGAGAGCTCTTATGATGTTCGTCTTTCATATTCGATTCACAGCAGACTTGCGCGTATTGATGGTTCTTAAGGTCTTGAATTTATAGACTGATTTGAAGCTAAACTTCTGTTTAATGTTTTTTCAACGATTCATGTGTGATTTCATCGTGCGTCTGAGCTGAATAATTGATTTTGGTTTTATTCCGATTCTCTCTCACAAGTACATTTTTGAAACACATGAACCATGCAACTGACACGCACTCGCTGACTTTTACTTTCAGTTGTAAGTAATTTTTAAAATTATGGGAGCAATGAAAAACTAGTGAAGCCTCATAATAAAAACGCAATCTATTCTTTAAAATTTGTTACCACTCAATGAAGTACGTAAAATGAAGTACCACACGCAGATTTAATGTGTTACATTTCAAAT
The DNA here is from genome assembly GCA_014899125.1 of Orchestia grillus. Taxonomy (NCBI): domain Eukaryota; kingdom Metazoa; phylum Arthropoda; class Malacostraca; order Amphipoda; family Talitridae; genus Orchestia; species Orchestia grillus. The sequence goes on from VOMN01008816.1 coordinate 1,080, forward strand.
TATGTAATCACTAAACATTTACACGTATAAGTGACTGCATTTCTTATATAGCGTGAATTACGTTTACTCATGTGCGCTCTCTTCTCAAAATAAAACCTGGAACAAAACCGTCCTTTGGTAAAAACATTCAATGAGTTTATCGAAGTCTGTGACGAACACTTAGCAAATACATCGGAGCACCCTGTTCCCGTAAACCCATGAGCTGTCAATAAGTGTGACATGTCGGCGGTGCGTAATATCGACGAATTTCAAGCGAGTATCGGAGAAAAGAAAATACAACGTACTATTCCATTCTAGGAAAAGTAGTCTTCCATTTATTTGTTTTTCAGGTATCGACACGTTTATTCTGCGCGGGAAGGAAGCTTTAGGTTTGACTTGCAAGTTTAGTGCCGAGTGCACGGGCTGGTTTAAGCGTTGTGGCAGTCCATCATGTGGCTCGGCGTGGCCCTGTAATTTGCGTCTCCTAAAAGCTGGACGAGGACTCGAGGCCTGTGCAGTTATGGATCTGCGCTCCTTGACCATCCGTGTCTTATAGGCAGAAAATGGTGGATAAATCCATCCTGTCCCGCTGAATTATTCAGAAGAGAGGCTGTTCCACACGAGCATACACAAAGCGTACTTTCCTATTTTGACTTTTTATAATTTTGCCACTGATGATATATCATGCAAGTGCTCTTCGTACGTACATTTTATTCTTCGTTATCCTATATTATTCGTTGATAGTTATGAACTAGTTTAAGTTAGGAACAGAAGTAACTAATGTTTTCATCTTTTCTCACAAATGCACCTAACGCTCCGAGTCCTGAACAAAGAGTTTTTCAAATTTATAGAAATATTTGCAACTGCGTAGTTTAAACTTAACTTAGAGCACCTGAAGCTTTCAGTAGTCATTTTCGAAAATTAGTGTGTTCACTTAGCTCGGCGCCAGAAAACCATGCTCGAATGTCGCCTGCGTGAACGCAGCTCCAAGGTTCTCACGAAAAACAATTCTAAAGATTAGAAAATGTTAATTATAGCTGAACGAGGAAAAACTGATCACAGACTGCTGTATGGATATACAGTATTCAAAGTATTGAAATTCTTCACTAAAAATTTAGTAACATGAGAATAATTTGCCCTGCCCTGTACAGAATACATAAATGTAGTAAAACAATAATGTATATTTTTACCTGATCGAAGTTAACAAGAAGCTACTATGTACAACAAATGTATACTAGGCTTTGCAGCTTGAAACTAAAAGTTTTTACTTTGAATGTTAATGTTTTTTTTAAATATTAATTTGTACTTATAGTTGTGTAAGTTGCAGTGCTTCAGATACTTAAAATATACCACACCTAAATAGAATGGACCATTGAGTATGAACTGTAGAAAACAGGGAACCTATATGGAGAAGGTGTGTTCCCACACAAGATCTCCTGCAGGCGCATAGAAACAGCAAGTTAAGACTGATGAGGAATAAAAAACAAAGAAGGGATTTGAAGAAGATATAAAAATTGATGAAAGCTAGTGGGCTCGAAGGACAAAAGTCCCGATGGCCTGTCTACAGCTGAGGTAAACTAACAATGTCCCCCATAAGGATTGCCAGTCGCCATGCTAACATAGGACAGACCAATCTAACTAACCTAGCCTTATTGCCTATCGTATGCCCCCCGGGACGCCATCATAAATTTGCGTCCATGCGATCATCGAAAGAAATTGTATGTTTTTACTACTTTTTAGTTACAGTTGCAAGATTTGGAAGCACAATCCACATTTTTATTGGCCTCCGATAATGCACTAGTAAAAATTACGACGCTGTGCATTGCATGATTTCCGAGCAAACCCTGCACGAACGAATGAAGTACGTACATTCCACGAAATCGTAAAAAATCGATCTACATGCCGCGTAGGAAGCATAATATAAAACTGAGGTTCAATACATAGAGTGTTTCAAAATTTTTTGAACAAACTTTAACATGAAGTTCGTTTCGGTTAAATAAACCCATTGTACTCTAAAGAGGAAGGTCCGAAAATGTTGAGCTTAAAAGTTACGGAGGCTTGAAAGTTAGAGCGTGTCGGTAGGAAAATAAATCATCAAAGAACGTAGGGGTACGATTCTCTTACCAAGTAACTATTATTGATTCCAAATAGGACAACGAAATCTTTAATAGCTTATTGATTAGACAATTTAATAATTTATTTAGTTGTGATATGAACTAACTCTGGCCGTGCACGAAACAAAATATGTAGAAAAACTGGAACAGCTTCAATACGTGGCGACACATTTTCCAATTTTATGCATAGTCTCTCACAGTGGTAACTACATGCAGGCCGCAGTTCCCGAACATGTAATCTAAAAATTTGATTTGATATTGCTAACCTTAGCGCAACTGTAAGAGTTAGGAGCTTTTTCTGCTCATCCTCTGGATGATTTAATTACTATTATCGAATTATGGCGATTACCATTCAGAGAAATTAATTTAATTCACTTACGACAAGTATGCTAAAAGCATTGGACACGCAGAGTATATACTCGTACGTGAGTGTATATGTTAGGTGCACGTTAGCGTTTTGTCTTGCAGCCTCCGATATAAGCCTTACAAGCTGCGCATATTCTTTCCAAAAAATCGGTGAAATAACGAACAAGCAAAAAAAATTACCCACGATCAACAACATTTTAAAGTAGATTTCATTTTCATTGTCTGAATCGCTATTCGTCAATACACCTATATTTTCCAGCGCAACACTTTCACACAGCCCACATGCGTACGCCTAGCTAGCTTGAGCTCGAATCAAGCTACGATTGCGGTACGACATGGATTGACACCTGTTATTTTTGTTGTCTTGAGGCCGTCATCAGGCTGCGACAATGCCAGCATCAAGGACATCCTCTGGTTTTATGTGCGATTATTTCAGGCGGTCCGTCAACACCTTCGCTCGCGCCCCCCGTTATCACTGTCACAGGGAAGGCTACTGTCCACAATCACAGAAGTACGGCCGTATGATTTTCAAGCCACTCTTCTTGATGACTCTATTAGGAACGGATGCAATGTAATGGGAGAACGAGTGGATTTCTACGCTAAAATAGAACAAATAATGGAACGTTCACCGTTGGCTTCCTCGCTAATAGCTTATCACGCTCAGTGGAAAGTATCTATTTTATTTCACATAGACTATGCTTAAATATGACCTAAATTGTATTTACTTCAAGATTATGCATATATTTACATGTAAAATGATCTATTTTATTGAAGCATGAATAACCCGCTAAGGGTGAAAGTTATGTTTTTTAAGAACACACATTCGATTGGTAGAGAAGTGACCAGCATAACATAATGTGATGTTTTTACCTACAATCCAATAATTATACGCTACACCTCCAACCCAATAAGCTACACCTCCAACCCAATAAACTACACCTCCAACCCAATAAGCTACACTTCCAACCCAATAAGCTACACTTCCAACCCAATAGGCTACACCTCCAACCCAATAAGCTACACCTTCAACCCAATAGGCTACACCTCCAACCCAATAAGCTACACCTCCAACCCAATAAGCTACACCTCCAACCCAATAAGCTACACCTCCAACCCAATAAGCTACACCTCCAACCCAATAAGCTACACCTCCAACCCAATAAGCTACACCTCCAACCCAATAAGCTACACCTCCAACCCAATAAGCTACACCTCCAACCCAATAAGCTACACCTCCAACCCAATAAGCTACACCTCCAACCCAATAAGCTACACCTCCAACCCAATAAGCTACACCTCCAACCCAATAGGCTACACCTCCAACCCAATAGGCTACACCTCCAACCCAATAGGCTACACCTCCAACCCAATAGGCAACACCTCCAACCCAATAGTCTACACCTCCAACCCAATAATAAGCTACACTGGGAAATAATGACATAATAGCGCATTTCTGGGAAGAAATGCTTAGTGACCACCGTTAAAGACCACATGTGCATGTTATAAAGATAGCCAGTAAGATGTGTACAGCCCATGCACGCATGGCCTTGGTGTTGAGCTTCTACTTAGCTCAGGTAATGAGCCAGTTACGCGCCGGCTCATTAATTTCTTGAAGACTCAAAAAAAGTTTCGAGGACGCCATGCCCCATTAGGGCGAGTGGTCTAATTAAACTTGACTCCAGCGCAAAATACAGGGAATCAATCTGAAATTGGGACCAGCCTTAATTCGCGGGATGTGTATAGTGCGATCTTAATTACGGCAGGTTCAATTTAAAGAGACTCGCTCTGGTTTTTCTCAGATGTGTACATTACCATTGCTCTTATGTTACACGTTTATTATGGTTATATGAATTCATGATGGGTGAAATTTATCCTTAAACTAAAATTATTTTTGAACGTTTAGTACCTAAATTTTTCGTCTGAAGGTCATTTTTTCAACACTGCAAAAGCAACATCGATCGAGTCCAATATTAGGACTACAAAATAAGATATATCATATTAAGAGTATCCCTAAAACTGCGCTTTGCGTTTTGCAAGAGTTTATGGCTAAGTATGAATATGAAGGGAAATGAGAAAAGAGGACAACTTGTAACATAACATGATATGGACATCATTGATGATATCCAAGCAGTTGTAAATTCCGATAGTAAATACATAGGCCTAATTAATTTAACAAGCAGCGGTAAAACATATAAGTTTTACGCTGAATATCAGATCACAGACAAAATCTTTTCATCTCATCAAGCAGAAATCACGGGATACAGAATATCAGCAAGAACTGTATTCTACAGAACGATCTAAAGCTACGTTTTAGATCATCATTTTAGTAAAATTAAAACTAATTTATGAATGACCAGCGAGACAGGAATTTATCTACAAGCATGCACTGAAGTTCATTTACAAAGCCCACTGCCATGTCAAGTATAGATCACAATTTGTACGAGCAATTTCAAAATAATTTACCCTCTTGTGAAGTATGATAACAAAATAGCGAACATTCGTGTTTAAGTGACACGATGCAGTATTGCATTACGAAATCAGTTTGCCGTATCAGAGCTCAAAGAAGTTTGTTACTTTAGAAGATAGAAAATAACTTCAATTGTTATTGTATAATTTAGGAAGCGTTTACTCTCTGCACAGGGGGATTGATGTATTGCAGAGAGCCCCGGAAAATTAGCGGCATATAACATTGTATTCATAGCATAAATAACTCGGCTTACCTGTCTCCTGTCCGATCGCGTAGCCCCAAATTTTCTTGGTTCAAGTCGAGGGAATTGCTCTAATTTTTACATACTAAGAGAATACTGTAATAAAGCCTGTTGAGACTTTATGAATAAAACATGCGAATAAGAAAGGGTAAATTTTTTATTATTATTGGTCTTGGTGCTCTCGTTCCGTCAGCCTATCAATCAAAATGCCCGTACATTTGGAGATATTTAATTCAGTTCTGATTCAGATTATTTCATTCACCTGTTACGTAAGAGAATTAAAGAGACATTACTGTGCTTACGAGTTTGCCTTAACTAACCGCAAGTTGCCGTTAAAATCTTGGGGGTAAATTGCACGACACTAAAATTTTACCGCTAAGTAATTTTCGATTTTCAAAAATGAGGAAATTATACCAATGAGTTGGTTAATTTTGTTGACTGTTATCTTAAGCGGTTTTTAACTTCTCATCCAGAATCTATACGTGTATGGCATGGACAAATACTTTTTTAAATCTCTAAGTTCCTTATATCTAATCTGGTCGTTCGCCACCTAGCATGAAATAGACTTATTTAGATTTAAACATCATGCAAAATTTACCAGCGTACAGTATCATGAAATCAATATGCAATACATACATTTAATTTGCACTATCTTCTACCCAATAAACATTTTAACATCTAAACTTCTGTTACCATAAATTCTGTTAAACCCTGTAAGATATTGACCTCTGCCAAGAGTTATGAACAATAGAAGTAATACAGTTTAGTCTTGAATTCTCATTGTTTATTCAAAAATTAGGTGAATGCGTACGAAAATGAATGAAAACTTAACGATGGCTATTGCAATATTTAATTATTTTTAAACGTGAGTTTATCTTCTTGCACTTCACTGACTAGTGAATTATGATACCACTATACCACGACTACTACTACTAATATACTACTACTACTTCTACTACTACTACTACTACTTACGCTTAAATGTCAATGAGCATGTAAGTCGGTACATGTAAGAACCACCGTCAAGATCGAGGCTCGATCATGTCGTCACAGGAATGCTTGAGTGACACACGCTTTCACTCACGAGTACACACAACATATCCTAAAATATTCACATCCTGCAATGACTGGCACGGGCGAGCAATTGTTGTGAAGGGCAGGCCTGTGAGAACGATCAGTGGGCAATGGAGTGGGTTATTGTACAGGCCAGCGTGTCTATAGAATTAACATTAATGAGTAGTCATTAGTGGTTAATCAGTACTATTTGATCAGTTAGTTATACATCGGAAGACAGCTCAACAATAATTTTGACAGAATAAGATAGGACTTAAACATGGCTTTTAAAAAGCGAGGAAGTCAATTCAGTATTCGTTCAACTAATATTACCATTATTTCACTAACGATTTATGATTTGTACGTATTCGATTTGAAAACCACTGTTTTTAAGTATACAGTATTTAGTACGAAGCTCTTATACGTCTCTTCCATTACGACCCTCTCACAGTTTTGAGCAGACGTACGCAATGCGTAAGGTATGTGCACACACAGTCTCAATTTCAGAAACCAAACATGTAATCTGTCTTCCGGTTGTGTGCTATAAGTGCACGTTATTCATCGACTCGAAACTTGTGTCCCGTTGGTGAGCGATTTAGTTTCGTTTGCTTATCTCAAAAGCAAAATTGTTTTCCTGGGTTCCACTCTCTTCGACGTCTTCCCTATAACGAAATAATCTCTCGTTTTTTTAACGAAAACGCTTTAAATTCTTTTTACACTACTCCTACTTTGTTGCTGCTTTTGTTTCAACAATATCACGATTTTATCGCTACTGATAATAGTTTTTACTATTTATGGCATTCATTATGTTGACAATAGCTTACATTCACTTTAATAGTTGGTAGTTTTCTTAAGCTGTCAGCCAGATGGAAATAATGATTTGTTTCACACACAATCAACACCCAAACTATAAAAAATTCTTCACAAATTTACCAGACATGAGCGACACTGACTAATATTGAACATTTGCAATTTCTACAACAGCTGCCATGACGTCTACCTCAGATCGCAAGTCCAGCTGGATTATTAGGCGACCCAGATTTGGCCGCTTCATGAAGACTGCGTTTTCACACCAGATAATCTTCTTAATTTGCCAACCTCTGGACCGTGCATAAGCCGAACCCGAGTGCCTGTAATTCTCCTAAAAGCAGCCTCGGGTGTGACAATCTTTTTGATCGAAATGTCACGCGTCAGAAGTGCCTGTGGTCTGCTTTTTTTGTTAAATTTTAACGTTGACTTTTATAAGTTATGAACAAAACTAGAAGAATAAGTGTGAAAGTTTTGTTAGCGGAACGTTGAAAGTAATTGGACGGGTCGAGAATGATAATAATTTTACCCTATGTTATTTGTGGATTCGCATGTTTCAGATATTGCTTAACAGAACGTGTTTGAATAATCACCGGCAATCAATGCATCAATGTTAGCAATTGAGCTAACCTAAATTATTGTCACGTCCAAGTCTGCAGCGCCCGGCCTCATTGGAAGTCATGCCTAGCTTCATGGAAAAATTTCCTTCAAAAACGACAATGACACCGGCAAAAAAATTAATGTAATGCAACTCCAAGCAGCGTGACTGTGAAGAAAATTTCTCATTTCAGGCTACGTGATTTAAAAAAAGACTTCATACTTTACACAACGGGATTTAAAAAAGACTTCATATTTCAGACCAATTGATTTAGAAGAACAATTCATATTTCAGACCACGTGATTTAGAAGAAAAATTGGTGCTTACGTATTATCGGGAGGACCTTTAAAAAAACCGGAATTACCTAACCTAACCTAACCTAACCTAAGCTAACCTAACCATTACATTTGTAATTCCGACTGTCGGCAAACCAATTGTTCACTCGCATATTCACCTTCTTTTTGCATGACTTGACGTTACATTGCCAGAAAATGCGCGAGCCAAAGTAGAGCTTCATTTTGTGATTGTTCGGACAGATTCGTTCAGCCGGCAAGATACTTTTCTCCTGAAGGAACACAACAGCCTCTTCCTCAGTGCGCGTTTATTAAATCAAAGATCTTCATACTAACCAACAAACCCTGTGCAAAAAAAAGAAAAAGTAAAAATCAAAAGTCCTCCCGATAATACGTAAGGACCGAAAAATTCATATTTCAGACCACGTGATGTAGAAAGAGCCTTCATATTTCAGATCACATGATTCAAAAAAAGACTTCATGTTCAGTTCCAGAACCTGAACAAGAGGGGCAGGGCCGATAGCTGAGTGGGATATGCACAAAGTTTTGAAACGAAGCTGAAAAATGAAGGGAAGAGGGTAATGGGGGTAGGAAAAGATTCATCAAACTCCTATACGAGTCCCATTAAATCTTATGTAAAAAGCACGACCTTGTGACTGGAAGTAACAGTTCTCTGTCAAGTTGAAGGCCAAAAACGCAAATTCTGTCTTTCTTCTCGCATCAGTTAACAAGTTAAACATTTCATAAAGTTGATCTCAACTGCATACGGTGTGCATAGCATGTAAGTTTCAACGGTTAGGGTGCGACATAAATTTCCGGAGCGCGTACGGCATATGTACGTACAATGGATTGAACTACGCTCCACCACATGAGGTTTAGATTATCCCAATACGAGAGAGTTAGCAAGATCTAAGTTGGTTGCGTCTAATGCCTGCTTGGAATTAAACCCCTTTAACGTTTGTCTTATGGTATTTGGGGAAAAAAGAATATTGGTTACGGGGGCTCATTGAATATAGAAATGTTAGATCACTTCTTCTTTTTTTATTTGAATTGTTATATGGTTACTATTTTTAACATTTTTTTTAAATTTCAGTTAGTGGAGGTACTTCCATTGTGCGGCATATTGTTATTCAATTACCTCAATTTTATTTGGATTCATCTATAAAACAATAGTGATTACACAAACACCACTCTCCTTTTATTTCCTCCATGGTTACATGTAATTTTATTTTCTAGTACACAACGACATATTCAAAACTAGAATTATACCCAACTCGATCGATATTCTAACCACCTCAATAGGAAACAAGTGATCTGATAAATAGACCGCAACCTCAAGTCCGTACATTCTCGACATCACACTAATAAGAATGTACATGAGTGCCCAATCGTGAAACGAACAATTTAAGTTATCTTCAATCATCATAACGATGAGAGCATAATTAAGTTCTAGTTAGTATTTTTTTTTTAAGTTACCATTCATAAAATTCATATTAAACTCCGTCGCTTTATTCTATCGACCCATTTTCTATCGAAAACATTTGCAATTTTATACATATTGCTCAATAACGCTTTTCAACGTCTATCCACTGTTCCAAAGCATACCGGACTATTTATGTCTGACTTACGCATAAATGCACTGAAGCTGTTTAATAATCTCAGTCGCTCTTAGTTTTGGAAAAACAGCAATAGCGGAGTAAAAGATAACCATTATTTGTCTCATAGAGTATTTTCTAACCGATTGACAGACACATTTTTCTCCCACAAACACACTTTTAAGATAAAAAAAATGGCATCGGCAGCGGTGGACGTAGGCCTAAGCTCCTGGGGAGTAGGTGCCTGGATGCACGCAACTTGGGCCATCAAATCGAGCTCAAACATGCGGAGGTCCCGGCGCGATCAGGCTCAATCCATCGTGAGCTCTGATCCTCGAATTAATGGCATTATTGACCACATTAGCCAGCTCTGCAAACGTGCAGGCACATAACGGAGCGAGAGACGATTTGTAAATATTTTTTAATACCACAGTTACGTATTTTAGTTACAGCAGAGGTCTGTCTGGCTCCCGAGTTTCTATGTAAAATATAATATACACTTACTTTTATTGATCTGAATTTAGCCTTTCTTAACACATCAAGATTTTTTTTAACTGAGCGTCATTCCAGAAGTTCATCTTAGCGCAGGTGTCAATAAAATGAACACAAAGTTTTAGGAGTATTGGTTGGTCCTTTTTACTGCAGATTTGATTTTGGACGAACGTGTATGACCGACAAGAATTGAGTTATTTCAGCAAAGCTTATATTATCCAAGCATAATCAATCATTTTCACATAATAAATATAGTGCATGCTGTAAAGATGACACAAGTCTAATACGAGAAATTAAATTACATAATAATAGCCCAGTGTTGCTTGCTTGGTTGGTCCGTGTGTCCGTGTCTCTGTCACGTTTTGGAGGATTAAGTTAGGAGAAAATTCCCGGGTCCGTATATCTAACTAATCAGCGAGAGTGTCAGCGAAGTCAGTCCGTATTCGTGAAACTGTAAACGACAATACTTCATGTCAGATTTACAATAAATAATCAACCTTGAGAAATTAACATCATTTGTCCCGCCATTTAAGGCGGGGCGCGTCTACTAGTTCGTTGAAGAACAATTAACTCTGTAAGACCACTGTCAAGAATTATGGGCTTTAAAAATAATATAGTTTAATCCTAATTTTTTTGTTCAATGCTAAGCGAATAAACACACAACTGTATGAAATGTGTACGACTTCTTGTAGAGTATTTCCTTCATCTAAAAACTAAATTGGTCCTCATTGGACTGAGTAGCTTGAATAGGGTGGGTCTACGACAGCATGCGATCACGAAACATTTTCATTTTTTTTAATTCTCTCAATCCGAGTCACAGCGATTCAGTTATGATCATCGTACGCGAAAAGTTCGTCAGTAAATCATCCAATGCTACTGAATGAAGGATTCCACGACTTTATTTTTATTTTCAAGTTAGGTCCAAAAGTACATGAGTAAACTTACCCGAAATGATTAATGTAGAAAAAAAGAACCTTTATTAATTCCAACACGTTATACCGTTGGGTTTTCAATGCTTTACAACTACTGGCGTGGTGAGGGATGTGGGGAATGTGTGGCTTAAACTTTTTTTTCCAAGGGAAGTACTCCCTGTCTACGTGAAAATGCCTCGACGACTGAGCTGAGTTTTAAACCAGGGTCCATCACGCTAGAAGTACGCCATGGAGCCCTCAAAAACGTGTTCGTAAATAGTACGAGTCACGGAGATTTCGATCTGTCACCAACATGAATGGTACATAAATGCAATTCACATAGAAGTCTCATAGCAGTTTTTTTGCGAAATGTCTTAATAACACATCTTTAATGGTTCACATCATCGACGATGGGCCAAAGATAATAGTTGGTAGTTTTCGCGCCCTCGACGTACCCGTGCTGTTCCGACATTCCATGTCGCTGATCTGGGTCACGGCTGATCATAAATTCAAGTTAACAAAATTTAAAACTGATTGCGTATCAGTTAGAAATTTTTCTCGGTTTAGTTACATTACAGTAGATTGTGAACTATTGCGTACGATACGTATATTTCACGAACTATGTGCTGAAAAATTGAACAGGTATACATACAGAAAAGACGTACTGTACAGTGTAATTGATGCATAAGGCTTCTTAACACGTTGACTCCGAAATGGGTCATATATTGTACACGCGATCATCTAACCTAACCTAATGTAACCAAAGCACTATCATGTATAAATACAAATTTTCGAGTTTTCTTCAAATTTGTGTTCATCAACCGCATAAGCTACTTCTGATTAGAAAGAAAATTAATAGAAAAACCAAATTTGTGAAACTAAAATCCTTCATTTTTAAATTCACAGTAGAGATATTTGTCGGCATGTAATTTTACCTGTGTAGAGAATCGGAGTCAACGTGTTAATTAAGGTCATGTCAAACTGATCAAATATCTGACCGCGTGCATCAGCGGCAAGTGAAAATGGTTGCCGTTGGGCATTTTAATTAGTTTTGATGGTTTTAACTCTTCTCCACCTAGGGTTTAATTCATACATGTACGTAAGTAAGAATGAGATTCATCAGAGTATGAAAAACTACGCTTTCTTTGAGTGAATGTACAGTGGAGTGCAGGCTTTCAGGAATTTCATTTCATTACGTAAATTGATAAAGAGCTTTTGATTTGGTATCATCCGATCGATTCATAGATTTATTTCAACTTCACATTTTATTTAGATTCTACCTTTATTTCTTATTTTTCCAGGTAATAAAAAAATTACTTTGGGGAATTTGATCTTAAACTTGATTTTTCTGTTTTGCTACTATTGATTTTACGTCGTGTTTTACAGATCTAATGATAGTTAGTGTCACAGAGACGGTTTTAGAAACACTGTATGTTGGCCTGGTAAAGATAATGTTTAACTTTTTTAGCCATTAAAGACCGTAATTACTCTAATGAAATTCTATCGAATGGTGTTCTGAATGATCCTGCCCACAGGATTGCGTTTCCCTGTAGGGCAACTTTGGAATGCATAAAACTTTTCAGAAATTTTTTAATTAAACTACTTGCAAATTATTGAACTCCTGCTTTTGATGAAACTAGTTGCTTCACAGTAACATTTAGCTTTACATGCAAAGCACTTATTTAGCTCACCAGTCTAAAATTCAAGTATTAATCCTAAATTTAGCGCAGCATTGGTTCAAGAACTATCTCAGAATAATAATTTCAATCTAATTAAGGTTCTGTACCTACGTGGTGCTCCGGTTTGACGATGTAGGAAGTCTTCAGTTTTGATTCACTGATTCCATCGAGGAATCATCGTGCTTTTAAAGCCCCAGAGACCCATTCAACATGGTGCCTAATTCCCACGCATCAAATCGTACGAGTAAATGAGCACCTGCATGACAACAATTTACAGACCGCTGAGTGATATTAGAGCTAATTGGGTTTGGGTAGCTTGTCTCAAGGGTTAGTGATTGTCCTGTGTGTTTAACAGCTGTTAAAATAAGTCTGCGATTCACAGCTGCTACGCAGGAACCACCTGCGCAGGTACAGCGCTCTGTGACGTTCGCAACAAATTGCTACCGACTGCCGCTTCCGCTGACGCGGACCATCGAACTCTGTTCTGCCACATCGGAGCTCTGCCGGAAAACACTCGGCCGATCTTGACTCGAAGTGACGCCGCCGTAACAATTGCGTGCGTTAAATCGCTGTTGAATTTTCCTATCTAATATAGATATCGTCTTGAATTAAGTTTACAAATGAATAATTTCTACCATGACTTGAAAACTCTGTGAAAAATGCGATACCGAGAAAACATTACATTTGAATTTTGCACGGATTGTGCTTTTGTTGAGGTGTTGTAAAGCAAATGACACACTTTAAAGGTCTGCTGAAAATGATTTTGATGGTGTGTGCATCTAGAAATTAAAATTAGGAGTCTCAGATTAAAGACCTAATCGAAAACCTACTCAAGATATTAAAACTTGATTAGCTTGATTGTGAATGTAACTACCATGCAAGAAAGGAAAAATTGCTCTGTACCTCAGCATTGTGATACTTTGGTTAAATAGTCCAATGTTCAAGTGAGATCCACATAGTTATCTATAATACATAATTCGTAACTTGACATGTATCGACACATAAATAATAATTTTAGTATCCTATCCCGTTGTTGAGAACTTCCTGTACTTTTTACAGTCCACGTTGGATAACACAACTATACACATTGGATTTGTGATTGATTCTTCACTCTAGTAGCTCCTCAACTTGGCGTTGGGAGCAGTTCCCTCAGAATGAACTACCAAACCACACGCCTCTGTTGTTCCGCGTTTGCGCCTTACAGCAAGTAGCTGCGGGTAGAAAAGTAGTAAAAAAACAAATTAGAGTACCGAATTGGAGCATGTGTTGTCGGTGTATAGTACCGGGACGTCGCAGTATTGTGAGGGAAGGATAATGCAACACGACAATTTTCTGTTCACATTGTACATCAATGCCATCGATTTCTGGACACAAGTATATTTAGAAAAACAGACAATGCGATTACTTGTAACATTCATATATACGTATATGATGAAGTTTATTTAACATTCCTCACTGATACGATAAAAAGGAATCCTTCTAAAATTGTTTTGACAATACGCGATCCTAGAAAAAATGGACAGTGCTATTTCACAAAGCTAATAATAAGTTTGACTTCAAATTATTACGAGTAGCAATTTAAAAAGAAGTTACTTACACAGTGCTATGAAAAATGACTGCATTTGTATATACATTCTATGTACACAGACTCAATACAAAACGGAACAGGACAATTTACTGAGTAATTTTGAGGAAGCAAAATTACATCAACTGCCCATGTAGCGATCGGTGCGACTGTCGTTCAAATGTAAGCCTGCCCTGCAACATCTCCCTACGTGCATGTACGTATAAGTACGGTGCCGTGATGGCTGCCTGACTCAATTTACTTTTCAACATATGGTAACGAATGCGGAGACCTGTTACATACTGTTAACCTGAGGGTGTTTTTATTCGAACATTTGTTCACATATACAAATACCAAATCAAAACATAAGTTTAGTTGATTGCATGAAATTAGTCCAGCGCGTGAAGGCAGGCGTAATTCTTTAGTGCTAGAACAATTTGGGTTCATCGTCTCCGTTATTTTGGTGTGCAGAACCTAGGTTAACTTTATCGCAATGATTACTTAGTGAAACATGAAAAGCAATTAATAGATGGGAATTGTGTCTGTATTACTTTAATTTTTATGCAATCGAGTACAAAAAATGTTTGATCATATTGACAAAGAGAAATGTACGCATTATCTGGAGTGGTTAAAGACTTCACACATGAGTCCTTAACCTAGAATCCATTAAAAAAAAATCGAAGACACATAACATGCAGTCAATCCGGGAGGGAACTAGAATCTTTCCGATATAATGAACACTATTTAATTCTACTTCAAATAATTCCTACAAGAGCATATTTAGTTAAGAAATGCTTAAAATAAGATGTACTGCTGCGTGTAGTCATACTGAATGAGCACTAGTCTGCACAACAAAGTTTCGGCTTAAAACGTTCAGAGACTGACAAACATCAAAGTTGGTGTGAGTGTGAAGACATTGTTGCGAGGTATAGTTGTACCGACGCGTGAAATAATGCTGGAATCGTGTGAAATTGTGGGCTGCTGCGTTAACTCTTGTTGAATTACGTATAGAAAAAGTAATTGTGATTCCATGAAGTTTGCAATACAGCGCAGGAGACATTTGCACATATGAGCTAAGCTATAGTAAAGTAATTGAAAGAAATTACTTGACTTAGCTACGTCTTTGGAATTGTAGCAGTGAAACTTCTATTCGGATGTGCGCTGAACGAGGACGTGTAGCACAAGAACTGCGTAGAAAGCGTTTTCTTTTCTCAATTTCTAGTGTTACAGTGCTTACGACTTGCTAAAAATTTGTAGTATACTAACAGAGAAGCTTTATATCTGTATCGAATTTCAAAAGCTAATTGATTCCACGGAATATGATTAACTAGCTCTGTGAGCTGGTGCCTCTGGCACCTCGACTTACGAACACCTCTCCATTGTGTCTCATTTAAATGCACTAGAACCTCGACTTACGGACATTGTTCTACGTACAAAAAGCTCACCATAGGAACACAATTTGTCAGAAATTTCCGTACACCTGTGAATTAATTTTAGCCCACCGTTAGAAATTTGTTTAATTTGGAAGTGGAAACGAATTTCTGACAAATTTTATTTGTATGATGATTTATAAGCGGAGGAGAGTTCGTAAATCGAGGTTCCATTGTATTTCGAATTCTTAAACTATATTTACATTAAATACATTTATGATCCAAGAGAACATAACGTAGAATAAACAGACTGCACATCAGTATTTTATTCAGCTGTACAAAGATAATTCCTAAGCAAGAGTTTATCCAATTCTAGCATGCACAAACTACTCCCAAAAGTTTATTGAATTTATGAAAAATTAAAATCGTACTTGCAACTAAAAAAATCATAAGATACTTCTGCTTATCATTTCGAAATGCAGATTGGAGAAAACCGCTTTTGAAATCAAACAGCATAAGTTCAAGTCTTTATAAAGTTTTGTTTTATTTATGCGAGCATATTATTTTTACAAAAATCGACTCGATGAACTGGCAGAGGTGCTTGACTATAAAGTTTCCTTTAAAAAAGGATGATGAAAATAAGGTCTTTGGTCATGAGACTAAAACTATATCGTTTGACAGGAAAACAACGACCGTGAATGCTCCAAGTTCATGATAATTTTTTTGATGAGTAATTTGGTTAGAGCACAACTTTGTTGCTTTGTATAAAAGTGACGGACGAAACTTCTAAAGACAAAGAGCAAAGAAGCAATTTGGTCCAGAGTGAGAGGTTCAGGCTTGTAGAAAGCCGTAAATAAGGTCCACTGCTGACCGCAAGCGAGGCACTAAAGGTTCCTGCAAGTCGAGCGCTTCCGAAGAGGTGCAGAGGTCCATGGAGGTGATCTAACATACAGGACCAAGGAGGAAACAAAGAAGCTGAACAAGTGAATCGTATCTAACAGTGCACAATATTAAGCAGGATACTGGCCGAAGTACGAGTACGAAAGTACACATGGGTAGCGGATACATGCAAAGTACAGCCATAAGTCCTCTACCTCCATATCATCTACCTGCTCTATGCACATATGTACAAATCGTATGATGTCTTTCTTGTTTGATAATACAGCAGAAAATCATGAAATTCCTCATCAGCCCTGGAAATGGAGCATAAGCTGTCAAGATCTAATGGAGTAGAAGAAAACGAGAGGAAGTTCTGAGGGCAAAATTTGGGAGCAGCTCTGGCTGCGGTACACTCAGGTTGCGATGACCAACTCTCGAAAAGAAAATTCACGTTATGTAGCCACAATAATCGTCGAGTGACCAATAAATATCTCTCCTCCGTTTTATAATGACGTTACTAGTTTTTCCTAAAAAGCTAAATGTAGTCTTATTGCTAATCTGTGCATAAGGCCGTAAGTACTTTCTGGTACAAAGCTCAATGCAGGCTTATCGCAAAAAAGAATTTGGTCGTTAGAGGGTTAAATTTATCCCGAGAGGATGACAGATGCGTGCAGGAGGCTACTGGCCGTAGTAGAAGGGGTACATGGGGTGGGAGGTGAAATGCTGCATGGGGGAGCGGGTGTGGGGGAGGCTGGCGTTGAAGGAGGTGGAGGTCGTCAGCGCCGCCACCGCAGCCGCTGCTGCTGCTGAAGGTGCTGCTGACGCAGCTGCGCTGACGCCTCTGAGGTCAGCGGCAGCCGAGCTGCAGCGCAGGTCAGCCGACACCCCAGCGCACGTGGGGACGGTAGACGACACGCGGCGGTCTGGGGTGTCTCTGATGGGGGGTGGCGCCCCCCACGAGCCCCCCACTCCGGCCCCCTGTCCGCTATTGCTCAGATGGGCCCCGGCGCTCTGATGAGAGGCGGAGTTCATACTTGAAATCAGGGTGAGGCATAATTTTCTATCAGGTTCACTGGAAAGTTGTGAGAGATTTTAACGTAACTACTTAGTAGATCACCTAACAAACATGTACTGCGTTTAAAAGGTTCAGGATAAAGCTTCAGTATTAATGATATATGTTTTCTTTGTTCATTACTAAATTAAATGATTCTTTTACTTCAGGTACTCTTTGTTGAAAATCAGAATGGACACTGAAAATTTTAATATTCGAGTTTTAAAACTTATTTTGAGAGGATACGAAGTGTATGGTATTGTAGGTATATATACTTCTGAGAGATCTGCAAGATTTGAAACTGGAAAGTTTCGTTTGGAAGATGACCGCCGGAGTGGACAGACCATCATCGAAATTGGACACGAATGCCTCGAAGGCAAATTCTGAAGAGAGCTCAAATGACACACCGACGTAACTCGTGGAAGGTTAGGAAATCTATAAATTACAGTTTGGGACTATTATATCTTGTTTTATATAAAAGTCTCTCAGAACTTTCCGGCAAATATAATATTATTGAGAAGATGAGATATATAATAGAGTCTGTAAAACTAACTTTTGTCCCGATGGTCCAAATCAGTTTGGACTGGACTTTTATGTCTGTAAACAAAAATGAAAGCTGTAAGGAGGCATTCACTTCAACAATTCTGGAAAGAAACGCAGAGTCTACGTTCAGAGATTTAGCCTCTCGTGTAATGGAAAATAATTTCTTTCAATAACACTTTTTTCTTCTTATTCATTGTGGTACTTTTTAGCGCTGCTGTCTCTCCTATTTACCTACCTTGTTCAATTTTCACTAAAACGCTATCACGTGAAGTGCTGTTCGTACTAAGAATTCTACGCTATAGTCTAAATGTACGAAAATAGTATTACGATAACCAAAATTTAAAAACATTATTATTAATCATGTATAAAATTTTGGACGAGATTGGTCGTTATTATCACCAGTTTTATTAACATTAATGTAACACGAATGTTTGTAAAATGATTCATAATGCGAAAACTATCGATCTGAAAATAAGATGACGCGGTGATCGGTGGTAATATACAAAACGGACTCACCCGATGTTGAGCTTAATGCGTAGTTCAATTTAATTAAAAGCAAAGGATAAAGAAGTTTATAATCAAAATCATTTTTTGTTTTCACCTTGAGCAAGAAATTGGAATTAATTAAGACTTTTGCTCGCGAGGCGACGTTATAAGCCTGGCTGGTCGCACGCGATCGAGCGATGGTTATTAGCCTCAGATTGGCAAGTTGCAGAAGTGACAATGCGCTTTAATCGCTGTTATTGAGCAACGTTCCAGCCCAAACAATTTCGCATATGCACTGCAAATTCGGAAGTAAGCAGCTTGTATAAGATTTCGCAGCGTCGTACATCCGAGGGCATGAACGACTGCATCAAATCACCTAAATCAAGCGAGTCATAAACCTCTATTTGCCTTTATTTGAAGGGTGCAATTCCAATCCAAGCGAGCTCTTCGGAGCCATGCGTGAAATGAGACTGAGGAATTCCGGTCAGTGGGTAAACCAACCGCGAGCGAATCGCACATGTGCAAATGCCGTTGGCACACTTCAATGTGAGCTGCGAATTTTAGTTAATGTCGCTTGAGCGCGTAATTTTAGGCCTAGAATTGTAATTTATACGTTTTATTCCAGACAATGAGCGCAATTTGAGTTCTACCGGGTGTGCAATTGAAATACACAAAAGATGATTTCAACAATATCAGGCGGTTCTACCAATGCGGTGAATTTAATTTAATTCAGTCACAACGGTGCGAACAAGCTACGAAATAACGAATACTATTGCGAATGTTTTTTTGTATGTTTACGAAAACAAAAGTAATCAAATGATAAAATCAGTTCTTTCAATATTTCTTCAAGATGTATACATATAAAGTAGACATGAACTGCCGATCCTAATTAAACAAAAAGAAGTTAAAAAAATAGAAAATTCTCATGCTATCGAGTTCTTTCCATCGGCGGCCCTCGAAGACGGACGGACCCAGACATGAAAGTGACCTCTAAAAGAGAGTATTGAATACATTTTTAGAACTAGGGTTACTGCGAATCTAAAATCGACTCAGATTTTTGTAAGACGGTGCTCCAGCTCACAATCCATTCTGACGCAGAAAAGGTGCCAAGAGTATTTCAGTGAGGCATTGGAATAAGACCGCATGGATTCGTTCAGTATACTGCAGCCTTCAACTTATTAGACTGTGCATTCTTGTTAATCTGAGAGAGTGAGTTCTTTGCGAACTTTTGCAATGCTGCAGCTATGCTGAAGGAAACCCTTAATTCTCGTGTCATGGACCAGATTTGAGAAACACATGCTACCTCTCAGCCAGGTCACTCAATATATTGCTCAAATTTCTCATACTATCATATAAAGTGCTATCATATAAAGGATTTGGCAGGAGAAATTCTTGCGCAGATATGATTCCCTCGAAACCTAAGTGTGTTAAGAGTAAGTGGTAGCTCATTTGAATCACGCTTTTTCGTGAATTCGTTCATTTATCTATCGTTAGGAACAAAGTGCTGCTATAAGTTTCATGCAGTAAAGTAAGTTTCAGGCTTAAAAAACACTGGGGAACAATTTAAAAGACATCTGTTGAGTTAGATTTTTGAGCTTATTTAGATTAAAATTGGCATGCCGATTCCAAATCTGTGGTCAGTTTATTTTTCTAGCGCGTCACGCTTTTTCTCCACAGCTTACCTTCCAGATAAGCAAAATTGCACTGGTTAGCTGCAGTAAAACTGGGCAGCTGATTACGCTGATTAGAGTTTGTTTAGTGCAGCCCCTATTGGGCATTCGGTCTGTCTTCGTGAAGAATATGGA
>VOMN01008817.1:0-26273 GCA_014899125.1 Orchestia grillus
TCGACTGTCTAGAAATACAGGGTAAATATATTGTACATAACAGCTTTTCATCATATGAAGGCAACATAAGTGTGTCTAAGGAGTTTTCGTGAAAAGTTATTATAATTAGGAATCTTTTGACATAAATGTCCCAACTCTGCTGTTAATTATCCTTAATATGTAATATTTTAGGGATGACATACACAAGTTTTCTTGGGGTATAAAAGGTGAAGTCGCTCGTTAGTTTAGCTAATAAGGCCCTTTAAGACCACTTTGAAGGGCTTAAATTTTCATTTCAGTAGCTGGTACCGAATGAGACGTGCGATCCCCCTCTACAGTTAAGCACTCAATTTTTTTTTAAGTCCAAACATTCCCCCAAACACCGAACAAAAATACGTTAGTTTACTGAGAGAAAAAATTCATTGCGTAAAAAGTTTAGTTAGATTGAATTTATTCTTCTTAACGTTCCTTAACCATGTTTATATTTCTTCAAATATACTTCGAGTATATATATGCTGTTCACACCCAATTTAGTATACCTTACAGTATCAAGGATAAATTTTTATAATGGGTGTATTGAAATATCGAGGTACTACATTCCATTACCAGGTGTTCCATGAGACGCTTGATAGTTCTCTTGCTGAGAGACATATGAGCTCATAATGATAACATGATGACACAAGCTTAACTCAGACTGAGGTCTCCACGTTTCCGAAAAAACAGCTTGACAAAGGAGTTGAGTTTTGGGTACGAACATGGTCCGATTAAACCAAAATTGAACTTTTTCTCCGTGTAGTACTCAAAGGATTAAAGTTACTCAAACTTGGTCCGGTAAAGCGGCAGTTCTGTTGTATTAAATTAAGTTACCTTGGATTACATAACTTTGGTACCTGTGCTCGATGAACTTGCATAATATTTCAGATTAACTTTTCTATGCTATACTAGCTCAGCCAGTTGTATGGATTAGCTAAGTTTTCTTTATAAAATCACACTAGACGAACGTAATTTCGAACACCTACTGTGAACACCTAGCCTATCTTTAAACTCTGTACTGTTAGTTCACAATAATAAACGTGTTCTGACTTTAATTTCTTATTTTCATGCCTACGCGCTATAACTTTCAAGTCTCCTTGACTTTTTATCTAAGCATTTTCAGACACGTCTCCATGTGTTTATTTTATCGAAACAAGCATTATGTTGAAGTTTGTTTGAATAATTCTTCAACAATCTATATCTATCGACTCGAATCAACATATAACTCATTATTTAGGGCTATAACTTTATCTTGTATTTTTTTGGACAAAATTACTCGCTGTAATTTCCCTCAGAAGATTTTATTTGGATCTCTGCAACCATTAGTCAAGGAGAGTCCTTTTCACACCGAAAGATATGGAGCAAATATACAGATCGCCTGATGCAATAAATGTTGAAACGTTTAGACTCGAAGTGAATATAAAAGTCAAAAACAACGAACCATTCTATCTATTTACTTTGTTCAGTGTCATGATTCCCTATTTCCTCCTGTCCCCGTATTAAAACTTTTAAGTGATATTTACCATATTAAAAAAGAGGAGAGTTGGTTACCATGATACCAATGGAGTAAATGGAAAATGGTTCATTGGTTTAAACACCCTGTACAACATGACAACTTCAGCAGATGATTTAATATTGATTTGATTGCCTAGAATACAATAGAACCTCAAATGCAGCACCGTCGCAATAGAAATGAACGTTACAGTTATTGTAAATAAACTGCCGGTTCACTGCTTGCTTGTCATGTTAACAGGCTTATAAGCAGCTAAAATAGTCTAAAAAGTTAAACGTGATTCATATTTGTCAATTATTTTGCTGTTTTTTTTCATTCATTTGCCAATTCTTCATCAAGCCATCGCCATGAGCGCTCAGCGATAAATGAAAATATGTTGTGAAAATGACCTTTATCCAGGATACTGACTGTTACGTCGAGACACTTGGACATTTCATGGACATTTTGCCAGACGCAAACAAACAGACAAACATTTTAGGCCTTCAGTTGCGAATATATGGCAATTTCAGTTTGTAAATCATGTACTCTTGGGGTGCGGATTCCTAAAAAACGAGCCCATGCAACTCCGACTTCTGAACAAGTCCTCAAGGACACCAACATGCAACTTGCAGTAGCGGTTTTGCTTGAGATTGGCTCGATCTTGTGCTGCATTTTATTTTATTTTTACACGATATCAACCTTATGCTGTTGCTTCCACTCATAGCCTCGTTGAAACTCAGCTCATTAATTCATTCAACTTCACGCGGTTGCATCGAAATTGTTCTTTGAAAATACACGAAACATGTGTTTTCAGTGGAAAGAATTGGAAATAAGTTGCTGCTGGTTTTGATTCTAGTGTATGTTAGATATGTTGAAAAGTACTCAACGCTGTTTTTGTATAAACGTCGAATTAAAATATGATGGCAGGATGTATCAATGCAAACTCAAAAGATTACAGATATTAAACTAAAATAAAAATTTCATAACAAAAATGAACATAAAATTTTACATGGGTAACATAGAGGTACTTTTTTTACGAAATAACATCTTGAAATAGTAAAAGTAATTCGCATGAAAATTGGAACCATGAGCAATGTGACTGAAAGCAAAGTAGCTCTCCGTGCTCTACCGACGTCGACACTAGAGAGGACGTCTCCAGCACCGGCACAATCTGATTTCATGACAACATGTACACAATTAAAAATAGAAGACAAGAACATTAAAACATAATCTAAGCGCCATCTTTTCCTTCGTTTTTCCTTTAATTTTGAAAAGCAGTGCGTTAAAACTTCTATAAATTTTTTGATTAGCAGATACTCCAACGGTTCTGACACCTCGAGGCAACAAAAGATGAATTTCGATACTCGAGAACAAATAGGGGAAAACAGGACCACAATGAGGGTGTCTCGACGGCCGTCCTTGTCGCGGGGCAGACGAAAGTTTCTCTTTTTTTAAAGGAGTAACAGCTCAGAGTATCATTGAGATGAAGGTACAAAAACAAATAGAGCACGCCTTCAGTATGCCTATCTTGGAAGGCGATGAAGAATGTGGGGGACACAAAAACGGGACGTACGTTCGCCAGGTCTGCATGTTTACTGTGCGGTCTGGTCAGGTCTCCATGTTTTCTGTGTGGTCTGCGTGCTGATCGACTTCCGTTGAGCCGCTACTGTCTTCTATGTGGACTTCCATCGAGCCGCTACTGTCTTCTATGTGGACTTCCGTCGAACCGCTACTGTTTTCTATGTGGTCTGCGTGCCGATGGATATCAGTCGATCCGCTTCTTATGTTGAAGAGTTCATTTCACGGACAATTCAAACGAAAATGATGGAGCCTAGAATCCATTACCTGATTCGTTCATAAATGAGTAAGAGTGGTTGAAAGAAATGACTCGCTAGAAACAGCTTCCGTATTCCTTGGAGAATCGGAAATCTGAACAGCTCCCAGTAATGGAGTGAGGCCTACCAGAACGTTTTGTACAGTAAGACGGTTTAAATGTTAACTATTTTGTTAAATATGATGTCGAGAACTTTCTCCTAATAAAGCGGCTCCGAGGTTCCATTCACAAGAGCACGAATGCCGGTTTGTTAAGTCCAGTTTAACGTTTTCACCGATGCATCCATAATTATGTATGATTTTGGCCACCTAGATAATTTTATCAAAAATTATGCATGCATCAATGAGGCAGCGAAAAAGTTAGAACAGGAGGCGATACTCAGAACAGGAGGTAAAACGGTCTTTAAATTGAATTGCGAAATTCACATAGACTATTTTGTAAAATCTGGGGTATAGAACTACATGTAAGTCGAGCGGTTTTAAAGTTACGTACTAAAGTACAAGAAATTTATTTTGTAAATGAGAGACATAGACTTACATTTACTAGCAGTACATTTCGAGTAGGTTCGCTAGAGAAGTCTTTACTCTAGTTTCTGCATTGACCTTTTGGGTCTCGTTAATGTTAACGAACTGCTTACACTAGCAAAATTTATCACTGAGTGTTATTTTATACTAGTAGACGCGCCCCGCTAAAAATGGCGGGACGAATGATGTCCTTCTTCAAGTGCCCTTTTATTTACGGTAACACTGATATTAAATATTGTTATTTACAGTATCCCTGATACGGATTTCCTTCTCTGACTGCCTCGCTGATTGGTTAAAAATACGGACGCCGGAATTTTCTTCGATCTAAATCCTTATGAGCGTGACAAAGAGACGGACGGACTGCCCAACCAAGCAAGCATTACTAGTTTCTTATTACATAGTAGGACTAGACAACCTTTAACCTGTTGAGTCACTATTGATAAGTTATACAAACATGTCGTCTCTATCCCTCCAGGTCTTTCAGAAAAGGTTTAGAAAAAAACCACATAAGGGTAATTATAAATAGTGTGAAAACTTGGTCATAATTTCCGTAGATTGCATGACGCAAATGTCACTACAAGATTACAAGTAAACATACAAACATTTCAAATTGTTCATATCAAAATGAAATATTTACTCCTACTAAAAAAGACGAGTGTAGTAGAACATTTTCCCAGGGAAAGAAACAAAAATATTTTCCTGCTGTGCTCGCAATTACCATGAGGCCTGCAAAGTGATATTAGTAACGAGATTAAGGTAGATTACCTTCTCCAGCGTTCGCAGATAGTGTAAAGAAATTCCCCTAATAAAATTCAGAATGATTACGTACGATGAAGAAAATATTTTACTTCTGAGTCAAATAATGGAGGTATAATTGGAAATCGGAATACAGACTTAGATATTTTCTCTTCCTACTCGAGTTTGCCAAACGCGAGTTTCATCTTTACCTGGGTGTGACATGTAATATGTCTTTTTCGTTGAATTGAACATGTTACACAATTTCAGTCTTATAGGATATTTTTTTTAATATAATGTCATTTTAATAGGATATTACGTCGTATATGATATCATTTTCCCTGGGTTTTGCATCGAACATAGTCATTTTCATTGCGAATTGCACCTAATACACTAGCATTTTCCGGATATCCCACCTTAAATGATGTCACTTCCACTCCATATTATACCTCATATAATGACATTTTCCCGGACATCAGACCTTAAACAATGTCACTTCTGCTCCATCATTATACCTAATATAATGGCATTTTTTTGGAAATTCCACCTAAAATAATGTCACGTCCACTCCATATTATAGCGCATATTATGTCATTTTCCGGATATTCCGCCTAAAATAATGCCACTTCTACACAATATTATTCCTTATATAATGCCATTTTCTGGATATTCCGCCTAAAATAATGCCCCTTCTACTCCCTCTTATACCTCATATAATGTTCCTTTCAACTGGATGGTACACCCCTCAAGTCATTTTCCTTCGATATTAACCTAACATAAAGTGATTTTTAGCTGATGTTCAACCTCTCCCATGTTCCATTGTCCCAAGTTACTCCACCAAATGTGACGCATCGCAACGGTACTACAATGAGGACGTTATTGAGAGCACTGGTGACCGTGCATGCCTTTCCAAATCACACTCGACGCAGAAAATAGACATCAAAGTAAAGGTACGTGAAGTGAAAGGTGAGGTCGAATAGAGCGTGCCACCCACGCCACGCCTGACCACAGGGGCGGCGGTGGGCGGCAGTGGGTGGAGGCTTGTGCATGGGGTACATCAGAGCTCGATCTCCAACCCTGTGCGTCATATAACACTTTGACCGCATCGTGCCCCACATATGGTACACAGGCTCATTTAACCTAACCAGACCTAACCTAACCTACCTTAACCTAACCCGACCTAACCTAACCTATCCTAACCTAACCCAATCTGATCTAACTTAACCTAACCCAGGCAAAGCAGTAACACATATGGATACAAATTTGTAAGCTTTCATGAAATTGGCGTTCGTTTCTCGCATATGCTAGTTTAGATTAGATGGGAAATTGATAGGACGACCAAATTTCTTAAAACAACATCCATCAGTTTTAAATTCACAGCCGAGATATTTGTCGGCGTGAAATTTTACCTGTATGGAGAATCGCGGTTAAAGTGTCAAGATTAACTTCATTCGTTAACGACCGAATTATTTGTTCGATAAGGCTACGCGCAGAGATTTGTTAAGGGTGGTAACTGCAGCTATAAGTGTATGCGAGATAGTATGGCATTTTGCTCATAACAATAAACTGGCTGCAGTCTTATGGAAGGTGACGTATGTGTACAGGTGATTGCTAAAGTATCAATTTATAAACGATCTAAATATTCCGTAATTGCATTATGCGTTAGCGCGCTTAATCATACCCTTATTTTGAATGCAACAATAATTATTCATCATTAAACTGAATAATTTAGAAGGTCCTTCAGGATTGGCAATGGCCTTTAAAGCATTGAATACTGACTATTTCAGGTATCTGGTAATTGTCTGTTCCGGATAAATTCTTTTTAGGCCAATAAAATAAAATAAAAGTTATTTAACTAGACTTTACTTTTGCGTTATTTGTGCATAAAGAAAAGTATAAAAATATCTTTCCTTTCAACAAAATTGCAAAATATGGTCGAAAAAATGAATGCGGGTAAAAATTAAGCAGTGTATTTTGAAGCATACGTTAACGCGCACCCTATTTCGTGATCCAAGATTGGATGAAACTAAATGTTATTGATTTGGAGGCATGAATGAGAAAAAATTATAACCTAATATCAGGATTTTTTGTATTAACTGACACAGAATTTAACCAAGAGATCATGTAAGATAATATGAGAGATTCAGCACGTTTTTTATCCCAGTTATTTCGTGTGCCATGTGTCATGTATTTCGTGAGTTTTACTTCTGGCGTTTGAGAAGTTCTTCTCAATTTCAAATATGTTATTGTCACAAGTGTAACATCAGCTAAAAATTACGCACTACGATTTTATAACCCTAAATCAATCGACAATTTCATTTTGACTACTCGTGGGCCCGAGTAAGTTCTATGACGTTGAGGGTATCCCATGAAAACCATATTCTAAAGCATGCGCACTTACATTTATGTATCCAAAACTCGTTTCCTCAACGTATACACGACTGAACAAATGGTAGATCGACTGAAATAACGGGGTGTGATTAAATGAATAATATCCTGCGCCAATGATCGAAAGCTGTGCATTGCACATTGGAATTTAAACTAACCTAATTATATAGTGCGACTGATATTTGAACATCCTAGTAGAATATGAAACTATTCCTTAACAATTTCCTTTATCAATATCTGCATAAATAGAAAATAGGATTCAAGATTCCCTTTGAATGCTTCGAGAGTGTTTTTCTCACGAATGACGAAAACAATGAGAGAGTAAATAACTTAGTCTTTTGATTTCACCAATCTCCTCCCAAGATGCTCAGAAAAATGTGGGACTTCTGTATGGTGGAATCATATACAAAAGCTGGAAGGCTTACATAATAGAATAAATGACACGGATCATAAATCTCTTGGAAATCCAAACTTTGATTTCTGCCTTTCGTCGTCCGCGTATGGTTTTATTCTCCTTTTCTAACCCACAAACTTTCTCCACTTTTCAATTTTGATCCATAACCTTAGACCAGCAGCCATTAGAGTTGGCATTTTAATTTTTGCTCAGGAAATGGTAAACTAAAATTACGTAATATCATTGCCGCGTCTGATAGGGCCGATGGGAAAGGTACGAACGTGTGTTTGGCACAGAGAGGCTGAACAAAAGTAGGGAAGCAGAAATAAATAGAAGGGGGATAGGAAGATCCGTTATCCAAGTACAATACTAATAGAAGTGGGTTGTCGTGGAGGACAATATAAGAAGAATACTACTTATGAAATGAAACTCGATGTGCATTTATTCGTGCTCGCTCATATATAATTACTCATCATTTCTTTAATTTATTTATAAACTACTTCTCTATCACGCACAAAAAAAAATTATAGGGGAAGGTATCTTGTTGCTCATATAAGTACACTTTAACACTGTCAACTTTGTGTTTACCAACTATTGGATACGGGACATTTTACTTTTAGTGAAATTATTTTCTGTTCTTTATATGTCATTAAAAAGAGTTTTTGAGTCGAATCAATGCTAGGGTGAGTCAGAAATGCTTCACCCTGTACAACCCACGTTAGGTGATGCGACACAAGTACAGCCGTGATTTAGTCATCCTCACGTGGGTTGTGTATACTAAATAGTGTAATTTATCATACATGATGGTTAAGGTGACAAATTCCTTTCATTCATTCAAAAACGTTCGATTTTACTACCCCATCCTAGTACTTTGATTCTAAATAAAGAGGCATTTTAAACTTCACAACGTTGGATACGTAAACATCTAAAACCCACTATACCTCCCGCAACCCTTTGAATCATTCTTTCAAGTTTCGTTTGACCCTCTGATGATTCTTCTTTATTTCCTAACAAACATCCAAAGTCAAAGAAAGTAATTAATTTTTTATAGTCCTGATGAATCGTAGCCATGATGCGATGGAAAAGCCCTTATTTAATTACTGAGCGATGAGTTTTGACTTTCTGCCCTAAGTTATTACTGGAAAGTGGGGCAGAAGACTGAAAAGTGTGCACGGTTACAAACAAGCAATCAAGATGATCAGAGTATTGCTTGCTGTATAGATATTTCCCCGCAAACAATAGATTGCAGCTTGCAGATGAATTTCGATTATCAATAGCCCCAAACTGCCTACTTACGCGTAGCAGGTCAATAACACAAATGAATATAATACAGCAGAACACCCTAATTTGCAAGCACCAAACGTAAGTTATAAGCGAGTCAGAATTGTGGTACGATACAAAACCTTCGTCAATAAGTAAAGCAGGGGAAAAATACTGCGTTACAATGGTCTCAAAAATTTCTCAAAGAATGGAACTCTTGGATATCAGACACGTGAATCAAAGGCTCAACCGCACAAATTTCAGTTGTTTGTAAGAGTTACAAGTTCGATGACTCCTGTCAGGCCAGTCGAGCGGTTTGTTTCTTTTGCCCCTAAACGTCAGCCACATGCAGAGTGTCACAAGCCAGCTAGATAATATAACTGCATGTACAAATATAAAATGTAAACATTTACTCCCACAGGACGCCTACGGAGAAAAGTGTAAACAGCCGAAAAAAACGTTGCCGGAGTTGGCATAACTGTCGTGAGAGAGGCATGAGAGGGACTCACTGCAGCGGCAGATGGCGCCGTGGTGCGCCCCGAGTGTTGCCAATTGTCGAGAAGTTATGCTGGGCGATGAAAATTCTGTATTCTGTATTTACAGTCTGTTGTGGCGTTGGTATTGCTCAGGAAGTATATAAGCATCGTTTTCTTCTGAACGAAAACAATTGCGAAAGAGGAAGTGCAAAGAAAAATGAGAAATAGAGAAAGGCGAAGAAAAACAGTATAAGACTTATACAAAATGAAAAAAGAAGGCGAAGTCGAGCGCTGTTTTGGGAATTTAATTTCTTGGATAAATTTCATTCAAGGAGTTTCTTAAAAAAATTCAAACATCTTTCTGCCCTTCGTCGTCAAGACGAAGCTGGATAACTTTCTACAAACTATCCCTGATCCTCTACAAACAATCCTACGCCTTGTCTCACTATCATCAAACGGCAAATGGAAACGGCCTCATTCAACAGTTCGTGGATATGCGAAGGCACACCACGCACACAAAGCGGCGGCACCCCAGTGTGGCCCGGACGTGCTGGCCCAAACATCTCCAAGGTATCCAAGGTGTTAACCCCTTAACGAATTATCCCGAGAAGGCCAGAGGACCCAGTCTGTGCTGCACCATTCACATGGTCTGCGTACCCGTCAGTGACCGCGTGAATGCAATACGAACATTCTCTGGGCAATGTACAAAGGGTTTAAGATCTGTTACAGTCTTATGTCAGTCCAAATCCCACTGTATCATAATAGGCCAGTGTTGCTTGGTTGCTTGGTCTGTCCGTCTCTCTATCACACTCATGAGGATTTTGACAGGAGAAAATTTCCGGGTTTGTATTCCTAACGAACGAGACTGTCAGAGAAGGCAGTCCGTAACAGTGATACTGAAAATAACATTATATCGTGTCCAATTTACCGTAAATAAGAGGGTATCTTATGAAATTAGTATCATTTATCCCGTCATT
Organism: Orchestia grillus; assembly: GCA_014899125.1. Taxonomy (NCBI): domain Eukaryota; kingdom Metazoa; phylum Arthropoda; class Malacostraca; order Amphipoda; family Talitridae; genus Orchestia; species Orchestia grillus. Next base: position 10,093 of record VOMN01008817.1, read on the forward strand.
TTTGGCGGGGCCCGTCAGCAAGTTCCTCACTAAATACTGCAGAACTTTCCTGAATGAACTGTAGTACGACGTCTGTAAATTCAAATCCCAGTCACGTTACAACACGGAAACGATGTTCTCTTAAGAATCTATTACAAATATTATAAGGAAACACCTTCTGCTAAGCAAAGTTAGAACAAAATTAATATCATTTGAGCTTATGACTAAAATAGTGTTGTAAATAGGGAATAACATCTATTGAGCAGAATTAGAACTAACATCATTCAAGTTTGTGACTGAAATAGTCACTAATGTATTAGTAAACAACTTCTGTTAAGCAGAATTAAAACTAATATCATTTAAGTTCGCGACTGATATAGTGATGTGATAAGGAAATAACATCTATTGAGCAGAATTAGAACTTACGTCATTCAAGTTTGTGACTTAGATACTGATCTGATTAGGGAATAGCTTTTGTTGATCAGAACTATAACCAACATCATTCGAGCGTGTGACCGGAATATATCTTGATATAATTAGGAAATAGCAACTGTTGACCAGAACCAGAACTACCACCGTACACGTTTATGAGGAGATGCCGAGCTCTAGGAAGCACGGGGAAGGGGGGGAGTGTTGCGAGAGCTACTTCGAAGAATCGAACAGTAAAGGTCAAATGCAAGGCAGAACGTGCAAGCGACGGACAAAGAACACAAGGAAAATTAAAACGAGTACGTGAGGAGACGTTAGAAGCAAAAACGATGCAATATTACCTGTAAGCAAGGTGCATTTTTAAAGCAACAGTGGCACTGAAGCCACGGAAGAGAAATAATGTAGGTTAATTTTAAACGAAAATTGAAATTTTTAAGTTCTTAAATGTATCGTATCAACAACACCGAAAATTTGAAATTTAGTAAAAGTAGTGTATTATTGCCCCCGCTGACTTAAATTCTATTTATTGTAGTCTGTCAGCACTACCTACAATATCAAAAAGGTAACAATTCTTTTATTGTAGTCTGTCAGCACAACCTACAATATTAAAAAGATAACAATTCTTTGATTGTAATCTTTCAGCACTACCAACAATATCAAAAAGGTAACGGTGGGCCAAAAAAAACGTAACAATGATATTACCGATCACCATCATAAATGCACGGAAAACATTTGAAGTAAATTATCCAAAACTTCCTAAAAAACTTCTCGGGTCTATGCAAGGAACAACGACATACTGCATCACGACCGCGATTATTCTAAAGAGGGATTATCAATAACACCCATAACCTGTCCTGGAACCGCTATGGCCGCTGGAGGGTACCACCTAATACTCCGCCCGTTGAAGTATGCGGGTCCTACCTATCGAGCCCTTAACATGAAGGTTACGGAATCTGTTGTCATCAGGAGCGCGAATTGCTTAATATTCACCCACCCACATTCTGTCATAAAACGGTGGTGATCTTTTAACCCAAGAAAGACCCTATAAACTAACATAGAGTATAGAGCGTTCGATAGAAGGTGCTAAATTAAATATTTCCACGAATGTATAAATGCATGTAGACTTAGTGCAGGTAGGTATATGATCGACATTATGTTCAATACCTAAGCGGGATATTTAACTTGTCACATATTAAACAGGATATAACAACGTTTATGAAAATTTGTTTCTATTTCTACCATAAACGATGTTATATCGAATTCAGTGTCCTTAATGGAACAAACTATATGGCCACTCAGACGAAGTCTATTTTGTACTTTTAATTTCGATAAATGTAACTTTTGTTTCAATCGATGACACTGATGTACCTGCAATGTAATGCAGTGATGTAATGTAAGATGTAAATTCAACAATTTTCACCTTCAAATATATATTTCTTGAGATCAAGCCTTCTGTGGCCTGGAGGTCTTTTAGGAGTGAATTAGATTCATATAATTCACGTTACTGAAGAATGAGATTTAAAAATTTATATTCGCTGTCCAAATTTGTATCGTGTGTTTTTCTCAAGTAACGAAGGTTCGCACAGCTGAGAACTCAAGCTCCTGAGAACCACAGCATCTGAGAACCCTTGCACCTGAGAACCAAAGCACTTGTTAATTCTAGCGCCGGAGAAATAAGGCACCTTAAACTCAGGTGCCTTTAGTCCAGAAGTTAAAAATTCTAGCACTCGGGAACTCAAAAACTCAAAAACCTGAAAACTCAAACTCGTGAAAACTCAAACACACGAGACCTCAAACACCCGAGGACTGAAACAATGAGAGCCCAAACACCTGCTATCTCAAACACCTGCAAACTCAAACACCTGTTAACTCAAGCAGCCTCAAAACTAGGCTAAGTACTTAGTCCTGACGAAGACTAGAGGGTGCGCGGCCCCAGCTGCTGGGCAGGGGGGCGCGCCCCCGGGGGCAGGGATCAAGACCACGGGCCGGGGACGGCGAGTGGAGGCCACATGGTGTGGCCTTGGCGTGCCTCCTCCCCGGGGGTGTTGAAGGGCGGCCATGTTGTGACGTATGATGTATGTATGGTGCTCGATACATGTGTGTACATCCTCGATAAATGTACGTACAGGGCGTCGTGTGGTCCAAAGTACATGTACTTGTACGTACAGGGTGTCGTGTCGTCCAAAGTATAAGTGTACTTGTACGTACAGGGCGTCGTGTCGGCCTCAATACATCTACGTACGGGGTGTACAAGGTGTTGTGTAGTCCTCGATACAAGTACCTAATGTGCAGGGTGTGGCACTGGAATGTTAACATACTGTCATTGATCAAGTTGAGGGTTTTGATTACTCCGATAAATTTATAAAATAATTAAAGAAAAATTCTTGGGTGCGCAAAATTATACATAATTATAGCTGCCCCAGTAAGGTATTCCTGACTGGTGTCGAGATAATGAAAATCGTAAAACAAGGAAAAAATTAAATGCATTTACGATGTTTGTTAAATATTTTGAAAATCTACTGTACGATAGTTAATCACCTTTTAATGAACGATTGAACTGCAGTGATATGTTCAGCACGATTTGATATGTGATTTTCTGAACACGGTTTGATTTGTAATCTTTGAACACGGGTTGATTTGTAATTTTTGATCATTAGTTGATATGTGATTTTTTGAACAAGATTTGATTCGTGTTCATTTCGACACGTTGCGGATTAGGGCAAAGAAAAAGACGTTAGAACGCGTAATAGAAACTTAACGCGTAAAAGTGGATTTCAAAATGTGTCGCTCTTGTTCTCCGCACAACGTATGAAAACGAATTCGAAATGCATGCTTTTGACCCAAGACTAAAGATTTCGAATCCTTGTTATTATATAATTTTTTAACACAAACCAAATCGTAAAGAAAAATATTAAGTGGTATAATGAGGAGTACCTGAACGGAGCAGAGGCGTTACAGGTCGGGAAAACGATAGCGCAACGATGACGTAAATATTTGTACGATGTCTTAAGTCTACTTAGAGCGTAACTCGGTCACTGTAAATATTGGTACGATGTCTTAAGTCTACCTAGAGCGTAACTCGGTCACTGGAGACGTAAATATTTGTACGTTGTCTTCAGTCTCCCTAGAGCGTAACTCGGTCATTGGAGACGTAAATATTTGTCCGTTCATCTTCAGTCTACCTTGAGCGTAACTCGGTCACTGGAGACGTAAACATTTGTACGTTGTCTTCCGTCTACCTAGAGCGTAACTCGGTCACTGGAGACCAACGTCAAAACTCGATCAAGGAAAAGAATGATGGGAATGACAGGCTTAATTTTGTTGCATATAAATCAGCTTTGAATTTTGACTGAGGAAGAAATGACCAAAAGAATGGTTTAATTTTTTAATTTTGTCACACTAAAATAAAAGATGAAAACTCGACCAAGCAAAAGAGAGGAAGACAAATTTCGAAGGCAGTTCATCTTAGAACCACAACTCGACAAGCGTGAAAATAAAAATACAATACCGTGAAAGAAACACAGTGATCCTGTTTATGAAAGTTTTAAAATAATACTTTTTAAATACCTTCAATTCATGTTATTTCCATTTCGAACATGAAGTTGCACAAGAATTAAAGCAACATTGTTCCATTTAAACTTGCATTCAAGAGTTCTGAATCCCTTTTAATACGCAATTGAACTTTTTAATTTTGTGATTTTGCTTTGCCCACTTGAATATTTGAGGAGTCGAGCTAAGTGACGTTAATGAGTCATCAAAAATCATGCAAATCCAAATCATTTTTTGTAGTTCATTCTTATGTTCTACCGTAGGACGTAAATGACCCAATATTATTTTACTGAAATTTGACTTGGTATTGTTGGAATCCCAATTCGTGTGATAAATTACGATGCTATTTTCAACATTTCAAATATTATTATGTTATTTTCGATGTTATAGGGCCTATGATATTTTTCAATGATATCAATATTTTGATGTTATTTCAAGTGTCACAGATATATTAATGTCATATACAATGTTATCTATACTTTGATGCCATTTTCGGTGTTATTAATATTTTGATCTTATTTTCAATGTCATAAACATTATATTATTTTCAATGCTATCAGTAATTTGATATTATTTTCGATGTCAGCAATATTTGGATGCCATTTCCGATGTTAGCAATATTTGGATGTTATTTTTGATGTTATCAGTAGTTTGATGTTATTTTCAATGCTATAAATATTCAGACGGACGATGTTGGATTAGCGAGTGGCCTGATTGACGCAAAGTCATGGAATTTGAATTTTATCCAATTTTACAGGAGGATTAAAATTGATTGTAAACTCGTCCCTTTTTCCTCGCGTAATAACTAATCTTTGCGATTCCATCGTTAGACACAAAATTCTTGAAGTGATTTCTACGATATCCATTCTATAAATTTAGCTTCAAAAAGTTAACGTGTATCAATTGATTTTGATATCAACGAGAAATCCTCAGGATTAAAGTCGCCTTTCAGGACCGAGAGGATGGAGACGAGCGCATATCGCGCGATACGAGCTTCCACTTCGCTCTTCATTGTCGGACTTAGGTAAGAAAATAACAAATTCCAAATTAATTCTACTGCACAAGCACTCTAGTTCTATATGTACTGGCGTGGTAGGTCTATCGGACCAGTACTGTGTTTCTATTCTTTAGTCGCTTGATAGTTCAATAGTACATAGGATTGTATTTGCACTAAATCGATAGTTCAGTAGAACCAGCACTGTGATTTTTTTTTGTACTAGCAAAGTAGTTCTGCTGTACTAGCACGGTAGTTCTGTTGTACTAGCACGGTAGTTCTGTTGTACTAGCACGGTAGTTTTGCTGTACTAGCATGGTAGTTCTGCTGTACTAACACGGTAGTTCTCCTGTATTAACACGGTAGTTCTGTTGTACTAGCACGGTAGTCCTGCCGTACTAGCATGGTAGTTCTGCTTTACTAACATGGTAGTTCTACTTTACTAGCATGGTAGTTCTGTTGTACTAGCACGGTAGTCCTGCCGTACTAGCATGGTAGTTCTGCTGTACTAGCACGGTGATTCTATGTATACTAGCACGGTAGTTCTGCTGTACTAGCACGGCGATTCTATGTATACTAGCACGGTATATCTGATGTCCTAAGCAATGCAGTGATATTTGTACTAGCACGCCAGCTCTGCTGGAACAGAGCTGGAATTATATATATTTGTGCTAGACAATAATTCTGTTGCACCAATACTCTAACCAAGAAAAAACAACGTTCAGTTAAATTTTCGATCTCAAATTATTTTTCCCAGTGAATGCAAATCTCAAAATGGATGTCCCACCGTCCTTTTTAACTTGTTTCAAGTCCATTTGGATTTCAAACCTAAACTCTAAATACAAGAGCATTACAAGAATATTCCCCTACGTTTCCCATATTTCATAAACCACAACTATGTTCCTCAAACCGAAATTATGCTTCTCAAACCGAAGCTATGTTTCTCAAACCAAAACTAGGTTTCTCAAACCAAAACTAGGTTTCTCAAACCGAAGCTATGTTTCTCAAACCACAACTATGTTTCTCAAACCAAAATTAGGTTTCTCAAACCGAAACTATGCTTCTCAAACTGAAACTAGGTTTCTCAAACCACAACTATATTTTTCAAAAAACAACTATGTTTCACAAACCAAAACCAGGTTTCTCAAACCGAAACTAGGTTTCTCAAACCATACATATGTTTCTCAAACCCCAGCTATATTTTTCAAACCGAAACTATGCTTCTCAAACCGAAACTATGTTTCTCAAACTAAAATTATGTTTCTCAAACCGAAACTATGTTTCTCAACCCAAAAGTATGTTTCTCAAACCGAAACTATGTTTCTCAAACCGAAACTATGTTTCTCAAACCGAAACTATGTTTCTCAAACCAAAACTATGTTTCTCAAACCGAAACTATGTTTTTCAAACCAAAACTATGTTTCTGAAACCGGAACCGTAAATATGAGCATTGAGCACTACAACAACATTCTCCCTAGGTTTCCCATCAACCAAGAACCTTTGACCTGGTCTTTGCTGACGTACTCATGCATTGTTGTCAGATGTATTTAGTCCGGTTATTTGAAGCTACAACTATGAGTGACAGCTACGTTTTTGCAAAAATAATGGCAGTGGAAGTTAAATAGGATTTAATATCCATCGAGAAATAACCTTTTGTTCGGATCAGTTAAACTGAAGCGAGTTATGTAATATGCAAAGGCTGTAAACATAAGTCGATTTTTCGATTCGAAAAGTTCTTAATCGCAAGAAATACAAGCGACACAAAAAATGTTTTTATCGGATAGCGGCTGCCAGATGCGCTATGAAGCGAGTGAGTCATGATAAAAAATCATTTACACAAAATGTCCACGAAAAACGTGTTCATTCGACACTAATAATAACTATTACTATACATCTATAATGCCCATTGACCATAGAATAGTTCAACTCATTTAGATAAAATAGAATGTTAGGAATAAGAGGATACGACATCATAGGTACATAAAATTGTTCATATTTACAGTCAATACATAAATTTTTCTTGCTTCAGTAAGGTACATTCTCGATTAAAATTGTCTGTAGGATGTATTGACAAGCTGCTTTAAGATATGTACTAACATTGTCGGTAGCATTTGTACTTCATATCGAAAACGCTGAAATTTTGTTAATATTGAGACACTTTATCAAAAAAGCTCTAAAATTTCGCCTCTCATTTAATGTTGACTTACAAATATTTAGCTTACGTTAGTTGGTTTAATATTATAATTTTCTTTCAAACGATTCTTGACTCACGGACCACCCTGTACATAATAACATAATGGCTAGTTACAGCCTTCCAATTAAGTGTGATTACAACTTGAACAGGTTAATCTGAATATTTAACTCCTTAACAATTACCCCGAGTAAGACGGCGGTGCCTTCACACGGTCTGCGTACCCGGCAGTGACCGTGTGAATGCCATAACCACAGCCACGAGATATCTTGGGGTAGTTCGATACGGAGTTATATACATATAAATCTGTTCATCTTGAAATTCCGTTCAGAAAGACGAAAGTGATAAGATTTTTTTTCAATTTATCCTTCAATTAAACTGAGTAAGACATGAGGAAAACACGCAGAGATGAATACAAGAACGTGGAATAAAGACGTACACAAGAAGTGTAGCTTGAGCGAAATGCAGGATTGTCTCTTCGATTACTGGCTTTGATGCAATAATTTTCTTGCTTGAGAATTTATGTTCGGAATTTTTCTTACATTTTAGTCAACATTCAATAAATTTGAAATACCGTTCTGCATTGTACGCAAAAAAATCAAGTCATGATTGCGAACTAGGAACTAGCAAAATCACCCTAGAATTAAAAAATGAATCCTTTTTGTAAGCGTCGTTGTCATCCATTCAATTGTTAACCAAAAAACGAGCTGTTGGAAACGTGCATTAATTTATCGATGAGCATAAAACATGAAAACCCGCCACAGAGATCCTTCGCATACCAAGTCCATTTGGAAAGTCATCAATTTTAAAAGTAATAATCAAGAATTATGAAATAATGACTTCCCATCCAAAATTGCAGTAGCACAAACTGATGCCAACAAACGGCAATCGAATGCTGTAGTCTGTACTTCTATGTACTAGAATTCACTACGTCTGTGTTCACCATGATATGCATAGTATTACTCACTGAATCAGCATTCACTACATCAGTACTCAATATTTCAGTACTCATCATTTCAGTACTCACAAAGGTAGCACATCAGTACTAACCGTAGGAGCATTCACAGTATCAGTACTCATTACAGTATGCAAATCATTACTCAGTATTCCATTACTCAGTACGGCGTACTCACCATTTCTTTCTTGAGCACGAACATCTTGACAGTTAGTGCGTCTGTCGACTCATCCATTTCTTCAAGCAACTTTCTTCTCCCTTTGCGTCCGACTTTGTAGGTGAACTCGTGCACCGCCGTCACAGGCTGTATGTCTGAGGAGAGAACACTGGGGCTGGAAGGCTTTCCAAGTGCTTCTGAGTCTGATTTAGATTTAGACAAGCTTTCTGAATCACCATTATGTGCATGGAGAAGAGATGCTTCCAAAGCTGATCTCGTTTTGGAGCCAGAAACATTGCAATCATGTACGTTGTTCTCAACCACATGACTGTCTTTACCACCAGGAAAGGTTTGGACTACCTCGAAATCGTCCATGGAGGAATCTTTGTTCGATACCGGAATGTCGCTGCTAACGCTAACAATATGATTTCGAATGTTGTCTTTTGAAGAATGTACATCACAGGCTTTGCACTTAGCCACCGTTTGCACGAAATCATTGTTGTTTAATGAGTGACACGATCCAGGCATGAGAGCTTCCCTTGTTACCGACGGTTTGCACATACATTTTTTCTCGGAGTTTTGGGAGTCGCATTTTTCAATAATTGCAGGCCAACACACCGAGTCTTTCCCGTGTAAACAACCGTCATTACTGCACGCACTATCTCCGTTAATAACTCCATTGTTATGTATGTTAGTCATTTTCGAGCCGATCCTTGAACTGCTTCCTCCATTATCGAGTACGTTGCTAAAACTATCAGCGCAGCTCGAATTCTTGGCATCGATCGAGGAAGTGTTGGTCTCTTCATGGTCTCGTGAAATAATGAAATTTACGTCAGTCTCTTGAACTTTAGGTTCAAAGCCGTGCATAGTGATCTCCGAGTTAATTGACTCTCTTAACGGGTGGTTAAATCGACTAGACTTGGTGGGAGAGACTGAAGGTATTACAGGAACAATGGATCTGTTTGGTGTTGCGCTGTGATTGAGAACAAGGTTCGGTGATGCACGACCTTCAGCTGTAAGGTTGGCAGCAGCAACATTCTTGTTGCTAAAACTTATCGAATCACTTCTTTTTATTTCAGTGGGATGACTCTCATGACAGGAAGGTTTTCGTAGTAGTCTACTATTGGATAATCGAGTTCTGAAAAAATGCTGGCAAGCGACGGGGTCTAAGTGTCTATCCAATATCACCTCGCCGAAAACGTCTGATCTCGTCGCCACGACTTTACGGCCCTCGATGGAGCGATGGCCAGTGCCAGTGGAAGTATGAATGTAAGTTTTAGAGATGTCTTTCGAGTCATGAAATCTAAAATTGCAATCGCAGTTTCTTGACTCCAACGCGGCTGAAGAATTTGTACAGTGGTTGCCATGTCGAGTGACTTCATTGCCTGATGCTGCAGAACAAGAAGAGTGATGGTGACTCATTTCATCGTTAGGCCCTGGACGAAAATTGTTTAACAATCCTTGGCCACACAATTCGGTATCCAAGAATTTCTGATCGCGGGAACTGACCATTTCATTTGAACTTACGGCGCTACAGCTCCCTGGATGGAAACTCGGCTCTCTTCCCTCACTACTGCCTCTTTGTTGGTCACTTGAATTCTTTCTTTTGTCATAAAACATTCCGGCTGGCAAAGTGATGTTTATCTGAGGTGCTGAACCAGAGCCGAGACCCGAAGGTGAACTACCAATCAAATTGATATTGATCGAGTCCGTTGCTAGGGGTTGCGGGTGTGTGGGACTCGATGCAGGCACCACAGGCGTCTCCTTCATGGGATCACAAGAACATAACAAATGGTTCGGGTTCTCAGCAATGACTTCGGGCATGGAGTTTGGAATTTTCGTGGCAATCAACTGCGTTTGATTGTAGATTCCAAAAGCACACGATCTGCTCGCACATACACGAACACCGTCACCCTCTTGCCTTCTGGTGCCGCAATCGTCAGACTGAATGAACTTTTCTTTGGATAAAATTTCTTCTAAAGAGGCACGACCCTCCTCGAGAGGGGGAATCAAAATGGCGTTTTGATCCTCCAATTCTTCATCAAAAAATAAAGGGTCAACGCCCCGATACCTTCTCGAGTTGAGGCTACTTTTCTTTCTGACGAGGGCGTTTTTGAAGGGCAGTCGGGCCCCAGGATTGGCCAATAGACTGGAAATTTCTGGCCCAACAAAAGATGAATTTTCATAATTTGTACAAGAGTTCGAGGAGCTTAACTTTAATGCAAAATTATCTGCTGAAAATTTTTTCGAATGTGGATTTTGAGTTCGAGTGAATTCCTGTTGCATGGTGCTATTGTGGCGTACTTGTTCTGCTTCTGCATGGTTGGTGTTGTTCTCGAGGCTTACTCTCGAGTCGGGAAAAAAACTGGTGTATAAAAGATGACCATCGGTGACATGGTCCCCAACAACCCGGTCAGTCGGGTAGTTCAGCGAGTTAGGGATAGAACAACTGCCGTTATTACCAATCGCATCGTTAGAATTTTGGTAGCTGCCGTTCCTGCCCAGAATAATGCTAGCAGAGACTGACCGATTGGAAGTTTCATTTAGTTCGAAGTCATTACCATTCCGATTTGTAACACTGGGTGAATAAGGTAGTATTCTCCTGTTCAAGCTAGAATTTGAATTACTTCGAAGACTGCCGCAATTGCTGCTGTTGCTGCTACTGCTGTACCCACTAGAGGCACTTAGACAAGACATGGTGTCTCCGTACAGACTCGAGTTCAGACTGGTGGCATTATTTCCAGTGTAGCTTGGAGATGTGCTACCTTGAATCGGCGCACTAACGTTGCTTTTCGTCGTTAACTTAAGATCAACACTTCCGTTTTGAAAGTTATTCGGCCGATGGAGATTATTTTCCCCTCTTGAAGCCGGATTAGTGGCCTCGGATTCGGAGTTTGGGGAGGTCACACCTTTATAACACTCGTCTTGGGAGTCAATTGTCAGTTGGTCATTCTGGATCTTCCGAAGAATTTGTTCTTGCTCCAACTGTTCTTGTTGCTGCCGATGAAAATTTTCAAGATACTGTAAGACGTGAGGATTGGATATTGGTCTTTTCTTTTTCTCACGTCTCAACCCCTCTTCTTGAGGAAATTTACGAAGAGACGCGTTTTCGGTCGCGCAGAAAACATCGGAATCATCGAGGTATTTGACGAAATCTCCGTCATTTTTGCTTCTGTTCGTTGTTGAGAAACATTCAAACTCTCCATAGCTAAATGTTCCTCCTATATCGCTCTCTGAAAAGCGCAAATCAGACTCAGATTTTCTTTTGAGTCTCTGCCAAATGGCTCCGCCGATTGTTCCAGAACTTTGCGACTTAATGCCAGACAACGACGGCAACCCAAGCCCAACGTTGGACCCAAAACTGCTGAATCTGGACCCACTATCACCAGAACTTTTGTCACCGAGAGGCACAGAGCTCAAGTGTTGCAAAGTATGCTTTTGTAGATCTTGAATGCTCGTTTGGGACCCACTGTTGGAGCTCGACAGAACGGTGCTGTTCCTTTTGAGCGATCGCAGTTTCTTTTGTTCAATGAGAGATATTCCTTTGCGAGGACCTTGCGTAGCAATGTCACGACTTTTGTCGCTGTGAACGTATTCAAAAGGTAGCTTGCCGCCTCCAGTTTCTTTTATTTTTAAGGTGCTGTTACTTGGAAATGAAAGCTTCGAGTCCAGTTGGCTAGCGTAGGAATGCTCGCTTAAATTACTCGGAAAAAGTAATTGCATTTCAGCAGCGAATTTTACTCCAGACGCAGCTGTAGGCTGCTGGTGAACTTTGTAGACGCCAGTCTTCATTATGGTCTGAAAAATAAAGAAATTATTGTTATAGATCTGGAATTTGATTAAGAAACTGATCATCTGATGTCAAACATAATCGAAGGCTGTTTTTATGATCATCTCGAAGAAACTATGTCCATAGATTTTATCTATGTACTAGTAGACGCGCCACGCCAAAAATGGCGGGTAAATGATGTTAATTTCTTAAGATACCCTCTTATTTACGGTAAATCTGAGATGGAATGTACTTATTTGCAGTATCACTAATACGTACTGCCCTCTCTGAGAGTCTCGCTGATAATTTAGAAGTACGGACGCGGGAGTTTCCTCGTATCTAAATCCCTAAGAGCGTAACAAAGAGAATTGTCGCGTATAATTGTGACGATGAATATAATTTTTAGGTGTAAACATGAAAAAAGAAGTAAATTTTTGAGAAATGTAAAACAATTTTTTCGGTTCGTTGCGGTGAATATGGATTTATATCCAAATTATTGACACACACACCATACTGACCACTGAACAAGATTAACACAAAAATATAACTGATTTTTACTATATACAAGAAATTCGAAATCCATTAACCGTATGGAACTCATCAGGGTATAATTTTTTTGTCAACTTATCTGTACTATCAGATCAAATTTTTTATTTTACGTTAATTATTTCAGAAAAAAAGTTTATTCCAAAGTTGGTCACATACAAAGTATATACCTTTTGGTTTTTCAGTTAGTAAAATTACAGCCTTAAAATTAAAACATGAAGGTCTCGATAGAACTTCCATTTGGGATGTGCACGACTACAATCTAAATATTACGTGTGGAAGTCGCGTTTAAACTTCAGATCGTGATTCTAAATTCACTCTATATTTCGAGGAAAATGTTTGTGTAGAAGGGGAACGTTGTCACAACCCGCCGATTACACCTGAATGCTATACATAAATGGGAACTGAAAAACGTTTAGTTGTAAAGATCTCAACTTTCAAGGGTAAAGAAATAGCCATTTTCCTAAAATATTCACTTGAGGGCTGATGAGGCAGGTTTGAACAGTATCCGATCTAGTAGAAATTTTGACAAATCTATTTTCACACAAATTGACTGCTCTTAAAAAGCAATTGCTGGTGGACACTCGTGTATGCACTCTAATTTTTATTTTAAGATATATGTACAAAGATCACACTATTTTTCGGGCTTAATATTTCAGTTTTTGTGCTTAGCATAAAATTATAAGTCACAGTTCGAAATTTCAACACAACTTCTCCCGTAATTTTAAGGTTGTAGTCTTACTGATCAAATCAAAAGTTTCATTGCGACTTCTACATTTCGATTTCAATGCTGTAATTTTAATGAATGAAACTCCGAATGTTATATGGCTTATACGTGACTGATTCCGGAATGATCGATTTTTCTCTCTTTTTCCCTCTAGTGATGCAGTACTGAGTGAGCTCCGCCGATGACAGCCATTTAGGGGACCGTATCAAAATAGATTTATTTGGAAATATTTAGGGTGACGTCCGAATATTTGGGGACACCGACTATTTAGGGACACCGACTACTTAGGGACACCGACTATTTAGGGACACCGACTATTTAGGGACACCGAATATTTAGAGACACCGAATATATAGGGACACCGAATATTTAGGGACACCGAATATTTAGGGACACCAAATATTTAGGGACACCGACTATTTAGGGACACTGACTATTTAGGGACACCAACTATTTAGGGACATCGAATATTTAGGGACACCGAATATTTAGGGACACCGACTATTTAGGGACACTGTGACTATTTAGGGACACCGACTATTTAGGGACACCGACTATTTAGGGACACTGACTATTTAGGGACACCGACTATTTAGGGACACCGACTATTGAGGGACACCGACTATTGAGGGACACCGACTATTGAGGGACACCGACTATTTAGGGACACCGAATATTGAGGGGCACCGAATATTGAGGGACACCGAATATTGAGGGACACCGAATATTGAGGGACACCGAATATTTAGGGACACCGAATATTTAGGAATACTGAATATTTAGGGCAACATCACGAAGAAAATATTCAGACGCTGTACGAGAATTGCAGGATGGATGACGCTGCCGTTGCAGACGTGCGAGCCAAAACTGGTCCCAAGATCCCCTCCTAATCTTTATTACTATAAGACCCAATTAGCACGACAATCGTGCGCTTGCATGGACATCAGGGTAAATTGAATCAGGGTCACATAATCGAATGAACAATTAAGACCAAAAATTCCCATTAACATTTAACTGAACCTTGGTACTATCCGACAAAGTTCCCTAAAGTATTATAGGCATTCTGTCACAGTTAGGTAAAAATTATTTAAGCTAAATATTAAAAACAATCAGTGCGCTGGAGGTTTAAAAAGACATTCGAAGGAAAAAATAAAAACTTCTGAACTGCCTATATACATTTGAAGTTCTGCAATAAGCTCTCTCACACAACAATATTTTCCAATTTCACTCTTTCCTGACCAATTCGAGCTCTCCTCTCGTACGGCGGCAGTTGTTCACGCAACTTTCACTCCGTTTAATCTGTTTTCATAACCTCAGCTCCCCCTCACGGCCAGCAGGGGCCTCCTCCCTCCGCACTTTCCAAACTGCATTTCGTGCCCCACGCGTTGTTGCGACTGCAGACGCGTGTCTCAAAAAATGCTTGAACTTTTTATCTAACGTCATGATTTTTGTTACAAGTTTCCCGTAGCTGGAAAGTTAAGGACGTTTGAAATTTCTATATTTTCTTAAGTCATTCCGAGTTCGATAACCAGGATACTGAATTTGTTGCTTAAAAATGTTATCCCACTGTTACAGAATAATTTTCAACCTAACAAATAATTCAGGTTTCCTATGTAATTTAGCAGGACGGATGTTGCGCTTGCCTACCGATAAATTTATTTATCATGAAAGTTATGTTGGACTCGTTAATTAGTGAGCAGTAGTAATAGTAGTAACAGCAGCGCTGTAGTAACTCAGACTATCTCGCACCGAAAGAGAAAGGGGAATCAATGCACAAAGTGCGTTCCTACACAAGATCCCTGCGCGTTGAAACAGCAAGTTAAGAAGAAAGAGGAAGAAAAGATGAAGAATCATCAGCGAAGAAATCATGAAATTGGAAAGAAGCAAAGTGGACACGAAAGACAGAAGTGCCGAAGGCCTAGCTAAAGCTGAGGTAACCAATAGTATAATTTAGCTGTCTATCTCTGCTGTATTTATGCTGAAATTGTTGTAGGTGTTTGCAAAAAAAGTAAGTTCTGCGATAAATTAAGGGAAAGGTTAATTAAAGTGTAAGTGCTTGTCCATGGAAATATAACACTAAAGTTTACATAATAGGTTAGTTCTGAAAGGGTCACATGAAAAAGAAGTTCTCAAATTTGCATTTTGAGTCGGTTCCCGGAAGTTTTGCTTCATTTTCGTTCTTAGCTGTGAACTTCAAGAACATATTTCATGTTACTCATTCGTTCATTGATTTTGATGATAAGAGCTCCTCCGCCTCCAGTACTATTGTGCTGATGCCACGAATTTTAATCTGCATTGAAAAAGAGTTATGACGAACATAATTTTGCATATAACTATCCTAACCTGAAAATTCAGAAATTTTGAGGCAATGGTGAAGGAAACCATTTTGCTGATAACAATTGGAAACTAGAAATTCAGAAAATTCAAGACAATATGTGGAAGAAATAATTGTGCTCATTATAATTGTAAACTGTTAATTTAGAAAAAAAATTCACCGAACATTTGCTGTGCTGTGGAAAGTAAACCAGCGGCACTGAGAATTCAAATTTCTAATTACAAAATTTAATTTTCTACAAAATTCCTAAATTTTTCCTATAATTGTTTTCTTGAATATTATGGCACATAATTTACAACGGCCTCATCGCTTTTATGGCATCGCTATAAATTTGTCGACGGCCCAGTAGCTCTGACTTAAGGTCTCAGATGAGCCGTATATGGCTAATGAGGCGACACAGGCCGCATTATGGCAGACCGACGCCTTAACTTTCACATACTTCATGTTCAGCTGATTTAAGTAACTTCAAGTCGTGAACTTCTTCATTTTCGTGTAATTTAAATTAACTATGAAGGTAATGGAGAACAGAGATCTTAAAATCATTTTAATT
>VOMN01008826.1:0-35481 GCA_014899125.1 Orchestia grillus
TACCATAAATAAGTGCTCGCCCAACTCTGTCTCCTGAATATCTTTGAATCTCTTGATTGACTTTAAATTTTGACACAACGCTGTATTCGAATACGCGCGCGTTTTTATAAACATGCGGTTGATGACTTTTTACACGTTTTTTCGAAAAAAATCGCATGTAGAAAAACGGCAAAATATTTTGGCCATGTGTGCGTCTTTTATTTCTTTTCCGTTTAACCAGACTGAGCCACAGCAACGCATGGCCGGGGATAGCTAGTAATAAATAAAGAAAGATCGCATGCCAGTCGGTAGAACACTATAAAATTGTACCTTCTTATTTTGTACTAAATGCAGAATTACTTCAACAACATAAATGGCATACAAAATAAGGCTGAAACTTGGCAAATTATAAAATTCTAATGCGTAAGTTGTGAAATTATAAGAAGAGCCCTTGAGATACCGCCTAATTAGGATTTTCAAAAGAGGCAGAGGAGTAAGTTTGAAAAGAACGTGGCGTGAAAGATGGAGTAAAGTATTTAATACTGCAATTATATACAAGTCAGGAGAAATTGAATTCATCGAGGATCGAAAAGTATATGTACGAATATACGCGTATACACAAGCACCTAGACAATATATTTGTATATTGAATGTATATTAAAGAACAGTTTATATTAAAACCGTGAATAAGATAAACTGAGCACCAAAAGTTTGAGCATATAGGAGTACTACGTCTTACTCATTCTCAAACAAAACTATTTTTAGCAATCGGTATAGAACTTCTTACGTTAGCCAACAGTGAAATCAGCGTGGAATGCAGTACCTTCAAAAAATGCATCACGGTTTATCTTGGCTTCATTCATTGTAAAATTTGAAGTTGTCATCAACTATTATGCTAAGAATAAAATATTTTGGGGAGACCAAAATGCAGGACGAACATTGTTCTTCCAATAATTGATAGTGAGATGAAATATACGCCTTTAGTGAGTAAATGATTGGTAAATCCAGTGTCCTCAAAGATTCTCCTAAGTTAACAGAGACTAATTTTAAGTTACCCTAAATCAGGGAAATTAACTTTTCTTAACAACGAGGAACGCTTACTTCCTAACGCCGCGCTGTGATTGGCTAGTTGAGGCAAAATCGATGCCAATGGAAGACAAGAACGCTTTCCATTTTGGAAAAATGTTACGAAGCACAACTTTTCTTTCGGCACAGGTTGGTGAAATATTGTAGTTAGTTTGCCCGAATTAGCTTGATCTATATTTGTCAAAATAAAATGAATAAAACTAAATATTCACTTTATGTGTCGTCTCCCATGTTTCGACGACTTTAATGTGCTTGATTTACAAGACAAGAATTTTGAATGAGGAGCATACCTATATTCACTGCTCACAAATTTTGCGTGACGTAAATCAATTTTTTGCCCTATATGGTTTTAGCTACTCGTAAAACTTGCGACTTTGGAGACCTTCTTCTGTTAGTCCAGTAAGATATCTCGTGACTTGCAGTAAGATATCTCCTTTTTTAAGAAATTCTCTGAGCGGCTTTGACGGCTAGATTACAAAATTATGAGCCACCCTTCCACCTGCAGTCGGCTGCTCGCTTCTTGAAGACACAAGTATTTTTTCGTATTACGAACTGATGATTCTTTATTAAATTTAGTAGGATTTCCTTAAAATTGTGTTTATTACCTACCATAAATAAGTGCTCGCCCAACTCTGTCTCCTGAATATCCGAAGTTTTGAGAATAATTGGTCTGCAACTTCTCAAATCAAAACTTCTAAGCTTTCTTTAAAATATCTGACATCAAACTTTCAGACACGTTGCAGGTTCCGTGAGGAAACTTTAAATACTCTTAGATGGAGTACTACGAACACATTCTAGAATAAACACTCCATTCAATCATTCGGAGGTCTTAATGGCTGTTACTCACGAGTATTCCTTAATGTTTGAGCTTCTTTTGAAACGTACTTGAAATGAAAAAAATTCTATTCGCGTACTCGAAGCTTCGACTGACGCACTCGAAAGCTCGCTGTACTTCGAGGGAGAAAAACTTGCGTGATATAACGAAGTAACGTTGGGGGCCGAGGTGTCAGGAGCGTTTACAAGTTTATCCTGAAAACTCTTCCGAATCCTCAGTCGCGAACTCGGAATTTATTAAAATACCTTAGTTTACTCCACGCCTCCAGAAGCTCGGAATAAAGGCTTGAGAATCATCTTGTTTTAAATTTAGTTTGGTTAATATATCTCAGCTCAATCCGCAATTGCAGTGCATGCTTAACTCTTTATCTTTGAATGCTTCCCTTTTTGTTCATTTAGGCATTGTGTACTTAAAATATTCCAGCAATGAAACAGACATTCAATTCTGGGAGCATTTAAAGAGTGAAGGAAACTAATCACCCCCATTTTAGCTTACGGTAATTAAGGCTGCGCATTTGCAGATATTCACACCTAGTTTTCACTATAATCACAACACTCGAAGATCCAGCCCTCTAGACTCAACGATGTGAAGTTTAGCCGTCGCTTTCAGGTGGAACAACGCCGCACGAGTTCCCTCCACTGCCAAGTCCTTTTTACTGCGAGCATTGGGTTGGTTATGCGTTACCGTCCTATGAATTGTTCTTCAACTAGTCTACTTCGAGGAATTTTGAGCCTCTTTCAGCAGCTAATCGTACATCGGCTAGCATTTTGGGTCGACTTAGAAACGATATGAAAAAGGTAAAAATATGTTTTCGAATTTATTTGACATCAGCTGTTAGAAGGAATTCTAATGGAGAATGTAGCGCATATTTTACTCTTTTAATTTCATTCTAACTACAGCGAAACTGTCAAAACGACAGTAGTTCATTAGCTCCGATTAAAACCATCCCTTCGTTGGACCATGCTAGTATCGCTTGGTGGCTTGCTCCCCAACCCATTCCGTCCTAAAGAAGTCACGTGGGTTAAATAACGATTGAGTAATTTACGAATTGATCTCGTTAGTGCTGCTTTACTTTCCGGTAACTTACGTCTCTTCCGTCTACATCGCCACCGCCAGCAAGTTTCATGGTGTTCAGTAGCACAGAGAAAAGCTCAGCCAAACTTTATTTCCAATGCTTTAGCTAACCTAATAAAAGCAGTTCCAAAATGAACTTCAACACTAGCATTTGAACCCAAATTTACCATAACGAAAGCATTAGGCAGAAAGAGTACACGAGTAGACGTCCTTTTCCATTCGAGGTCGCTCTCTGCTTTCCAACGCACGCTTCGTATATGCTGCAGATCGTGTCAAGATCTTTACAATTGGAATACTTTGCACAATTCAAACGCGATATAATGGCCGAGCCAAAAATGTACGAGGTAAACAATTCTGATGACAACACAATGTCCAAGTTCACCACCATAGAGTGTCGTCAATCGGGCACCGGCACGGGAAGTGAACGCGAGTGAGGAATACCGAAAAAGTAACGTCGATATTCATATTTAAAATGACAGAGCGACAATTACCCCTCCGAGTACCTGAAACGCAGTCTCTTTAAGAAGCTTCAGTGCCATAGATGAAGCATCGCTCTTTTAAAGAGTCACTAGAACGCGTATCGGTCTACACGTATAACTAGCTTGTTCAGTTAACTGATCACCAGGGTTGGCCTCGATACATTCGAGGAAAGCATGACCGTGATCGCATTGGTAGAATAAATCCGTCGAATTACGTTAACACCGAGGAAGGTAAATTGTGAAGAACGGTTACACGTTTATCAAAACTAATTATGGAAAGAAAAATTGTTTAATCAGTGCTCGATAAAATTTAAGCTGGAGACCATACTGTATCTGATGTGCGTTCAACTAAGACTTGCATTAGTTTCTCTGTTCATCTTTTCGTTTTTATCCACGTAATGAAAGGATAATTAAAGAATCATTTCCAGTCAAAGCCTATCTATTGCCGTATCTGTTGACTGTCTCATTCCAGTCCCTTAAAGTTCGAGAGCTTCGGACGAGACAGGCCAGCATGAGCCTAACATGACGACTCGAGCGCTCTAGCTTCTTTGGTTAGACATCTAAAAGTGCGGCCAAAAGACAATTTTGACTAAGCCAAAAGGGAGGGGGTGCACAAGCGCCCATGATTTTTTTTCATCATTTCTAACTGCCAAAAGGAAAAATTTAGGTAGAGATTTTGAAGTTCACGTCCATTAACCAAACTCTAGGATAGAATAAATAAGATACTTGTACAAAAATAACATAAAATCAACAGAATGATTGCTTCTAACGTCGAAAGTAAGTATTGTTAACATGCCAAGATATTCAATAAGCAAAAGCTGGCTAACAAAATCATACTAAATCAGTCACGGAAGCTCAGGACAATAACGATCCTCAAGAGGTAGCGAAAGCCCACATCACGCACAAGTAGACGTCAATATAAACGAGAATTTCCATTTGGCATGGGCCTAGAAAATATTTTGCTGCAGTGGTCTCTAAATGCAGCTCAAATTTCAAACTTTCCAAGTCCATTCCGTAATAAAGAAATCTTTACAAGAGCAAGTGCGAGTTAAGCAGGATAAGCCAACCAAGTCGGCCAAATTTCTCTTTGAAAAAAATGGCTCCTGCTCAACGGGATGCCAGCTCTGAGCGCGGCATGGGACTTCCGCTACCTTTGCTGCCCATCTTTGCCAAGTCATTGTGCAAAATGACAGGAAACTATAACAGAAACGATAAAAGAAATCAGGGCGTAACCGAATCAATAAATAAAATCAGTATTTTTTCTGACTTAATGATTAGCAAGTAACAATTGCTATACGATACACAAGTAACTCATGGAAACAAACCAAATTCCAACACTATTCATCCAGTACAAACTAGACAGTAACAAGCTTCTAGTACTGACAACAAATAAGAAACTCCATCAAAACAGCTAACCCAACAAGAAAACCACAAGAACATCTACTAGATACGGTCGTCACTGCTCCGAACACTGGACTACGCCACGCTGCTAACAGAGCAGGTTTCCTTTCTTTCGAGTCCATCACGTAAACTACACAAAATGGCAGTGAAGTTGCTTCAAATGCAGCCGAGGCTCATCTCCCAGGACAGGAGGGCAGATTAGAGGCACCTATACAACAGCATCATTCATGTCAGCTTAAGGTTGCATCGAACACCAACGCCTGAAAATGTTTTCAATTCCAATCCATAATGCACTTCAGACTGCAGTCTAGTCTGAAATTTTTTAGAACTTAGATGAACTGAAATGAAACTTGTAAGTTTCAGTATAATCGCTCACTGATATGTCAGAATCTTAAGCAAAAACTGTGGCGTGTCCAGCAGAAATAAGCTGGATGCTTGTACTGAGTCTTCCGTAACTGGTTGACATAGCAGATACAGAGCGTCAGTTTTTTTTCGGTAACATTTACACTACAATCTTTCCCTTAACGGAACAGAGTTTTATTTGAACTAAACTCTGAAAATCTATGCAGAAATTCATGATTCGATTCCGCTTCATCTTAGGCTAGGTTAAGATCGAAGATGAGCAGGTAAAGTTGACAGGTCATGAGACGAGAGGGCCGCAGGCTGCAGTGCGAACTGAACTCTGTACGAATACAAGCTCTATAGACTCCCAGAGCACTCAACCTTAATGAAGCCAGCATACGTTTCAGTGTAGTTTTTCTACAAATCGTCATACAAAATTGAAGTACATATTACTACACATACGAAATAAATGGAATAAAAGAAGAGCACCGTAAGAGACGCTCACATGAGTATTGCTGGTGTGAGAGATTACAGAGTCGACACACCATGGGACTCGCACACCGAGTTCAGATTACGTGAGCTTCGACAGTGCAGTGAGGACTAACGCGCCACCATCTCTCAAGGTAGAAGTACTTTTATGACATATGGCAGTAATAAGTAGCGAAGTATTGAGACAGACCATTTCAAGGTTCTGCCAGAACCTTACGCCAAAAAAAATAAAATGCCGATTACCATAGAAGCATGAAATTAAATCAATACTGAAAAATAACAGCTTTAAATCAACCGAATTAGCGCTCAGTAGCGCTAATTGTAATACGAGAAAGATTTCGCTCGACAGCTGAAGTAGTGTTCTCCTGGTATTATAAGTTAATTTTTAGCGTGGGTGTTAGCAAGGTAAAATTGTGACTAGAAAAAGAGTTATTAATCTGATTACTTATCTTCGACACCATGATTGATTAACCAGAACGGCATATCACATCGGCAGTAATAATCTAATAGGGCCCGTCAATTCATCTTTTACGACATTGTCTCGGTAGAAAAGTCAATAAAGCTACATGGTCTCGAACACGAGTGGTTCCTAGATTAGAAGAATGTGCGTCAAGTCTTGCTACGGAGAGCCAGTAACAGGTCTGCAATGAAAGGCACAGCACGACAGCTAGTAGAAGGGTTGTGCCGTTGTCGACAGTCAATCGCGGAGTAGTGTTCACAACTCCATGGTTGAAGACGCGAAATGACGTGAAACGTACATATAATTTCGATTACGTGTTCAAATGAATACCCAATTAATGATGCGCAGCAGTACGAGTTAGTTGAAACACTGATATGAAGTTCCGTGTTTCAGCAACGCTCGAAAGAAGAATAGTCTATGAACTTTGAAGAGAGCTCAAAACCCAAGCTCGCTAACGAAATATGAACTCTGGTTTTAAAATAGCCCTCCACTATAATATTCTGCAGTTAGAGGGTATCGTCCTTCGGACGGCACCAAGACTTCGTGGCAACACTTTTTAGCGTCAACGTCAATTCTTCGAATAAAGGAAACATTGGACAGCATGGAAATACCAATTAGCGTAAAAGGCTACGAAACAACAACAGCCTTCTACAACGCAGTACGTCACATGCCAATAAATTCAGATTAGAATACTAACAACAACAACGAAGAGCGCGGTCTTCAGTGAATGGCAAGACAGCCAAAGACAACTTTAAAGCGATATGTGCCACAAACCGTCGAGATCAAACTGATAGCAGTGGCCGCATAAATCATAACTGAAAATTTATAACCTACAAGAAAATAGGCAGGAGTGATTTCTTTCCAAAGAAACTAATAACAGAGTTGCTCCTCGCACCGCCCTACTAAAAACAATGGGTTCACAGGCAATATAATAGAAGACTCTGGTTATTATAAGATTTCTTTACACTTTATACAGGTTATGATAACGCGACACGAGAGCTTTCAGGAAACTCGCATCTAGGAGTCTCGCCACAGAAGGTTACGTCGAGAACGAAATGTTGCAGGCCGTCGGCGGCAGCAGCAGCGGCGGCAGCAGCAGAAGACGAACGCATACATCCGCCCGCCAGAAGGTGGCAGGGGCAAGCAAGAGCAGCAGACGCTGCAGAGCCAATAGAACTGCTGCAGCAGCCAACTCTGTCGTGCTGCTGGATGGCGAAGCAAGGGCTGGCATGCAACCGAGTTGCCAACACAAGATCCAGCAAGACTCGACAGCCCTGATGGTGAACCCCACTCCTCCCTACTGCCTCTCACACCGTCTAAGTAGTAAAAAGTCACATCGAAGTCTCCTTAAGCAGCGAAGCTTCGAGTACCCATGCCACTGACACGCACTACCTCATGGCGAATCTTAAAAGTTATACATCAAATAACCTCGAGAATTGCCTAGTCATAAGAGCCTACTCATTTATTGGGCGATGACAAAGAACTTTCACCACTTGCAGGAGCCTTCTCTTTGTCGCTGCCATCCTTCATTTTATCAACGTAATCACTGAATATGTCGCGAAACCGTGACCAGGACTTCTCAGGAATCGTAATCGCTGTTCGGAAGTTCGTTTTCACCTGCAAACGAGAGAATTTACAATGAAGATATCAATTTTATCATCATTAATGTGTAAGCTCCCTATCTACATGAAATGTAATCCAAAAAGCGAAAAAAAGGAATCATTCCATCTGAACTAAGAAGCGTGAAATTTATGCACCGGTGTGTCCCCATACAAGATTCCTCGCGCGTAGAAACTGCAAATTGAGGAGAAAGAGGAATGGGAAGAAGCAAAGAGCAAGTACATGGGCAAAAAGCAACTTTAAATCGCACAAGATGCTACGGACATAAGAGCCATTAAGTCTATATTTCAACGGTATGAAATTCTGGCATTTACCAACATTGTCAATACCCTTCAAATACTTTACTACACTTAAGTGAACAGTTAACACAACACAAGTCAATGCAAACGCAGAAGTATTCCATTATGTTTTATTTCACACCTCTGATATTCGCATGTAGATGCCCCTATTATTCTGGCCGATATCGAAGTAGAAGTTTTTGTTTTCGACGCGCATGTGGCGGCCCTCGGGTAGCTCCCCCTTGAAGCCACCGTCGTCGGTGCCGAATTCATCGAGCAACTCCTGCAGGGCGTCCCGGAATTCTATCATGCCCTGCGCCGGGATCGCAATCTGGCATCGTGGCCCGCCGCGGGCAATCGTCTGTGATACCTGCGATAAAATGAAATGCTCACTCAACACAGCCTGAAGCCGCCAGTCCTGCACACTTGGTGGCAGTGACAATCGTGTCAGAAGAGCGATTATGTTTGAAGTTCAACTACAAAAATTTCATGACTGCTATGAAGCTCTTGGGCAACAGCAATTTATGAACCAATGAAGATTATTTCATGCTCTAAAAAATTTCAATGTGAATCTACAGTTCTACTATGAACAGTTTTCTATATTAGCGGAGGTCCTGTAGAAGTCCAGACCTCAGAACTGGCACAGAGTTAGTCAACACAGTTTGTCCGCATACTCATCGAGGGGAATGAACATTGCTAGAGGAAAGGAAACTATGAGGACCTCGCCAAATGAATTGTTCAGAAACTCGCATTCAAGTCGCAAATACCTTTTCAGGTAGCAAAGGCTTTTTCCGAAGAACGCAAAAGCTACGGGCCCTCAAATTAGGCACATATTACAATGAGCATAAAGAATATGAATCTTGATGGAAGCTGAAAGAGGTGCATGTGATTTCATTTGACCTTGAAGACGAAACTGCATTAACAGCCATTTCAAAGATTGAGGGCAGAGGTTCAAACTTCTTGACAATTTTTCAGAATCTTACTTTCTCGGACAACTGACGGAAAACCTAAGTTTTCAAAATTAAAATTATCCATCGCATACAGTAGTTCGATTATTTCAACACTTTTCATACTAGAAAACTGATATACCCTAGAACTCTATCAATAGTTATTGTAAAAGCGAGTTGATAACACTGAATTTGTAGATCAACAATTATTTGTTAACTAGAAATTAATTGTACTAACTAACTTCGCAGGAATGTTGAAGCCTGTGGGACCGTAGAAGGCCCAGAACATTGACATCGTACGCTAGTGATGAGATCAGACAACTTACCCTCAGGAAGCGCCCTCTCGAGTTCTCCTTGAGGTCGAGATAGTAGCGTCTGTTGTCTTTGACCATCGTCTCTGACTTGAGTTTGCCATCCTCGGGTAACGTGTCTGGGTTTGGCGGACCTGCAAAATACGACTGTTCAGGAATATCTCGGCATACAAGGTAATCAAGAAAAAGGAAAGTTTTTTACTACCGCAGCCAGCACAGAGTACCTCAGGAGTCAAACCTAGTAGGGAAGTTTAAGTGTAAATACGTGTAAATGAAACTTTACTTGGAGCATTTCTATCAGGCAAGATCCATAGATTGACCATGAAGTTAAAAATGCATTTGTCCGGACAAGTATCAAACTCATCCACTCGAAGTATATTTTTCAAACTACGAGTAAATACTTGCTTCCCGAAGTAATTCTAAAGGCCTGAAATGCGTAGCTTGTCCCTGCATATCTTTATAGAAAACATCGACGGGATCCATGTTTTACTCTGACGCAATACAATACAGGCAACTACATAACTAGGAGAATTGCCGTTCATTTTCCCCTCTGCAATAACGAAATACGAGAATTTGCGTTAGAAGAAACCTACTCCATCTTGCATCTTCAAATTTAATGATTTGGGCCATGAACACATCACACCAACTGACTGGTAAGCGCATGCATAATTTTAACAGCATTTCTATCCAGAGAGCATTAGTTTGAAGGAGAGGCGATTCCTGTCTCCGATTGCGAACGAGTATCTGGTCAAATCTACCAACGCATCTGGAAAATTGCACCCCGATATGCAAGTTTCGAGTTTTTGCGCCTAATTTTGAAAACGGCAAGACTAAATAAAAGGCACAGAACATTCGAGGGGGATTCTTGGGTGCGCAACAGACCTTCACAAGCCATGAATTTGGACTACGCTATGACGACTGGTCGAAAACTTTCACGTATGATTTTAACCGTATTTACATTTCCAAATAGAACTCAACGGAAAAAATGAGAGAAAGTCAATATTCAGTAGCACAAGTAAAACAATGGCTTCCATGGCGTTCTTAGTATTGAGGTTACATAAACATAATTCTTGATGAAAATAGCATAAATATACACAGGAGAGCATTTCAAGGAAGCTTTAATAACTCGTACATTTTTCTCAAACAATGGCTGACTTCACTGCAATGAGAGAAGCTTTCTTCAATTTCTTCTCCAGTAAGCAAAGTATAGATCTATACTACGTCAACCGTTGCTTGCATTGGACAAACGCAAAATAAAGAACTTTCTATTCGTGACGAAGCAATCGAAGGCATTGATTTTTGTAACATTTCTTGACAATTACTTCAAATAGTGTTGCAGACAATTGTTTGACATCACGATACATCCCCACCAAAAATAGTCAACACGACGACAACTTTTCTTTCGCCTGAGGTTTCGCTGATACTCCAGAACAGGGTAACTTCCCGCCCTACAAAACTTCTCTTTGTAATGTTTGAACAGTACCAGTACTGGAATCCCACATGCGTCTCATGGGGCATCTAGCGATGATCCTATGTTGCTCAGCTGAACCCCATGCCATTACGCGAATAAAATATTCCTTTATGAAATTGTACAGAAAACTAAAGACGCTCTCTCAATTCAGTAAA
This sequence comes from Orchestia grillus, assembly GCA_014899125.1. NCBI lineage: Eukaryota > Metazoa > Arthropoda > Malacostraca > Amphipoda > Talitridae > Orchestia > Orchestia grillus. The sequence goes on from VOMN01008826.1 coordinate 10,928, forward strand.
AACATCACACGGAAGAAAAATAAATCTAGGAAGCAAATTTGGCCATTCATGAACCAAAGAGGGTATTGCTCAGAAAAATACATTTGCCGTACGATTTTACTGGTTCGCCGAAATTATCCGCTGAATTATTACGAAATGCTTATCATATACATACATGGAACATCAATCCCACGCGATGTAGCGCCAACGCATACATAAATATAATGCAAAAAATGTTAGTAAAACTCCTACCTACTGAATAAGCTCTTCTGCTGCACTTAAGTGAGCCCCCTCTCACCTCGTGAATGTGTAGCAACTACAGAGTGACCTAGAGTCAGGGCGATTTTTAGGTTAGTGTGGAAATGTTACGTACATTTTTGATTCAATGGTTGTAACGTATACAGCTAACGAAAGTACAATTAAGCTTGAAATAAATCTGAACGTCAATTCAATGAATTAAACCATTGCGTATAGAATGAAATGAATAAAGCGAGGCATTAAGCACCCAATGCTGAAATAAATCTCACCTTTTTTTCAGCTGAGTTTTTAGTGCGATTGTTTCCAAGATGGCTTGAGATCTACTCCAATTAGCATCTAATAACAAAAATCCATGGAGTAAAGATCGGAACATTTTCAAGGCCGTTCAAATTGAAACTTGAATTATTCAATGTTTTCCTACATACAGGCTCGAGCTTAAGTCCTGAGACAGCTAAAACCTACTGGAGATTCCACGGCGGACACAAGCACGCACACAAAGTGCTTGTGCCCCTGGAGCTGAACTGCAGGAGTGGGCTTGAATTACCATAGGATAGCTATACGCCGCATGTCATGCATTTGTACCCTGGTTTTATGCTAGAACTCTAACATGGCGATCAGATAAAATAATCGAGTATACTATCAAACGTAATTCGTAATTTCACCGGAACCGCAAAATCGAAAAATTCTCCGAGTTACCCGAAAAAAAAACAGGTACAGAAGAGACGTTACAACGCTCTATGAACCTTAATGCGCGGAAGTGGTAAACACAGGTCATTCTTTAACTAAATGGAGAAATCCCCATATCGACTTACAGAAGCATAAATAGATTTCAGTATTGCAACTATACTAGGCACTTTTTTAAGCCGTTGTACTTCCATGGATGCTCCGCACAACGATCAACATCACTATCGCCCAGAAATCGTACACAACTAAATCTTTTACCGAAGTGCTTAACCCTCTGAAGGCCAACGTTCCTACAATAATATTTCACAAGAATGCTACTAGTTGTAACAAGCTAAACGGATACAAGGTTGCGGTTAATTTCCCACACAATGCTAAGCCTTCCGCCAAAATACTCGAGTCTGTAAAGTATAAAACGTTAATTTGACCTACTAGACTAAGCATAATTTAGCAAACGCTTCAATTTTATGGCATGAGCAAAACCAGTCTGCTTTCGGGACCTAGCGTTGAACGACTCGAGCGAAGTTCTTCAGAATGACCCGCACGCTCACAACACGAGCTTTTAGGTACAGAGATAATGACTAACTTGCTAGTCTCGTCCAATTTAAATAGGGTCAGTTGCATTGCCCAAGTTGCAGTTGCAGCGCTGGGAGCAGTGTTTTGAACACAATGACCGGGAAACTGGTAGATATCTCTGAATATCATGCAACGGCTCAAGCGGAATCCAACGAGAACAGCAACTAATTAATTGAAGTTATAATAAAGTTTTCGTAGCAACGCATCAGTTCTTCGTAATTCTTACCACAGCTTACGCTTATCCAACACATTATCTCCAGGTTTAACCTCTGATCGTACGGAAGCACCCTTTCTTTTTCCCCCTGAGCACATGAAACCTAGAAATTTTTACATTTCTCCATTCATTTATTCTTCAGTTGCTGGGGACGCTCTGTCTTTCTCTAGCGGGCAACATTAAAGGAAAACTTGAGTGGCAGGACGTCAGCGTAGAAATTTTCATCAATATTGATCTTTACTACCAATTATCAAATGTTGTAATATTCTCATCGATACCTACTTCACGGTTGACTAGTTTCATTGCTTGCTTTGTTAAGGTCGAGGGCATATTATAGCTATATTCTCGTCCGCATCTCATCACGTAGGAAAAGGTGAGTAACACAGTAACTACTGGGTAGGGCCGCCAGTTTGTACAATGTTCAAAAGTGGAAAACGTACATGTCTCTAGCCTACCTAACGGTCTACATACGCAACATTTCATAAATTGCACGAGAACTAGGTTTATACACCATTTTAGTTTTCTGAAGAAAAAAATGATGTACAAAACATTCTTGAAAAATATTAAAATAGTTGAAGGAGGTACCCATAGAGATGGACAAAATAAAACCTTCAGAATTCAATGGATTAACTATATTAATTTCTTCTTGACACTCCTTAGCAGCTTAGAACATCCACAAATGAGAATCTCAATTCGAGCCCGGGCCTTAAGCAAGCGTATCGATGCTAGCGATTTACTCCAATTCACCTACGCACGTTGTGTTTCAAGCCTAGCAAAGTTTTAATATATCTGCTTTTGAACAGAGAAGCTACGCAACCCCAACTGAAGTATTATTTCTTCAGCGGTCGCCGAGATCAGTAGAGCCGAGAGAGCTCTTGTGGCGGAGAAACGACTGGCTAAAATATTTGATTTGTGATTAGTGGAAGGAGTTCAGATGCAACTTTGAAGCTACGTGCAAAAATGAAACGGCGCAATGATGGGAAGCGAATCACTGAATGAAACTAAGAATAATTGGCCAAAATCATTTAATGGCAGAAAATCTCCGTTCTACTAGAAAAGGAAATGCAGAGAACTGAGTGAAAAACTCCCAGCCAGTCAGTTCAGCTTTAGATGAAACACGTTCTGAAAAGCATGGGCAAAGAGCAAGGCAGGGCAGCCTTAGGCGTACCATGCTCGCGTAGCAGCGTTCCTACAAATAGGCTTCTCTCGTACGAAAACGAGCCCGTGTCCACAACGTATGTATATTCTACAGGTCCACCTTTGAGAACATTGGTCTCGAAACTTTCCAGCCTTAGGGTCATACTCATTATTACAGTAAATAGCAAGGACACAATCAGTTTGAATTTTCCTGCCATTACCTATAATTTATAACGTAGTCGCCGAGTAAGCTCTTTGAGCGAGCATACGGTCGCTAAAGTTGCTAGTTCAATTACTATTGTGCACACTGGCGGGCTAGATTTAGCCCGGAGGCCGTAGTTTGGAGACCATCGGACTCCAGAGGAACAACTATTTTGAACAACCGGAGACATGAAAAATATCCTGGAAGATAGCAATTTCACTAAAAATTCATTGACAAGTACAATTTTCTCAAATTGATAAGCATTGAATTTTTAAAAGTATTACTGGACAAGCATTCGGCATTTAATGAAATTTCTTACGGAAAAATACTGGTCACAGACGAAGAATACATCACTAGAAAAATTAAGGTGAAGAAGGGATCCTGGACCCAGAAAAATATACAATAGGATGTTACATTTTACGTGTTGTAGTCCAAGATAGAACTTAACACGTTGACTCCGAAGTGGGTCATATATGGTACACGCGATTATCTAACATAACCTAATGTAACCAAAGCACTATCATGTATAAATACAAATTTTCGAGTTATCTTAAAATTTGTGTTCATCAATCGAATAAGCTAGTTCTGATTAGAAAAAAAATTAATAGAGTAACTAAATTTGTGAAACTAATATCCTTCATCTTAAAGTTCACAGTAGAGATATTTGTCGGCATGTAATTTTACCTGTGTGGAGAATCTGAGTCAACGTGTTAATAAAAAAAGCGATTCAAGCTTGAATTCCGATGGATGACAGAAAACCGGAAGCAAATACCGATGAGCAGTGCTAGCTTCCAGACAGAGAGCCGCCGGTCACAGTATTCTGATATCAAAGCAGTGAAGTACTTACCCAAATTTGAATAGAAATCGCTAAATTGAGAAAGGTGTTCCCGGAATTCTGCTGCAGTTGACAAAGCTAAGAATACTTGGTTCCTCCGACCGTCGGCTCCAATCTGTGAAGGGAAATCGCGACTATAAACTCATTTCAGGTGGCTTGAAGACCAGTTCAAAACTTTTCATGCAGCCAGGTATCCCTATCGTCGAATTCGACTAAAATGTTTGAGGGAGAACTCTGCAGCCACTATAGATTAAAAAGTATTGGGAGTCTGCAGGGAATGTCTAGGGACCTCTCAGATTATAAAGGGATATTTTTAGCAATTTTTCGAGATCGATCTTGGGGAGGAAACACCGGCAGCCTCATTATGTAGAAGAGATTTCAACAATTAAGAGCTACCAAACTGTACTTTAGCACTCGTCTCTAGGCGAAACTTAGCCAATCTATAAACTGAATTTTACATGCGAACTAAAATTCCGTGCTATATATTTAGCGAAAAGCATTCTTGAAAGGAGCGATTTCTGTACCTGGAACGCACAACATGGAGGAAAGCAGGAAATAGGATATTAATTAGTACTGTACTCGCTCCACATGATCCAGGTCAAATTAGAAAATTTACACAGCATCGCACGTGTAAACATCAAACCTGTACCGGCCTCGCGTGAGGCCCCATGAACATCTGTTATTACATGCGAGTACCATGTTCAAGAGCACAAATTCTTCACTTCATCACAACTCGCTCAACTTACGAAACACTTTAAAAAATCAAACTAAAATTAGACAAAATTTAACAAAGGCGATTCTTTGCAATAGACTTTAATAGAGTACATTGATTGATCTTTAGATATTTTTTACGAAGCAATTTCATTTTTTTCGTTCAAGTGTCTCAACAACAGATCAAGCAGTAGTTCGAATGCACGACAATCAACTGCATATATCATTTTTTCCACTGCGGCAAATGAACAAACTACAATATATCATCAGGTAGAAATGAGGATAGTAATTTATTAGAGGAAAAATACAGCGGCGCACATATCAAAACTAACGTCTCAAACTCGTCTCACCTCAGCCACCTTCATGAAGCGACCCCTTCTGTTTTGTTTGACGTCGATGTAAAACCTTTTACTCTGAATCTGTAGCATCTTCGTGGCCAGCTCCTGTTCTCCCACCTGCTGCTGCCCTGCACACGAGAAAAATTTTAGGGAAGATGTTCTCCAAACTAGGCGCTGATATCGACGCGAGCTGCTAACTTTTTGCAGTGCTTAAGCCTGTGTAAGTAACATTCGCTTAGTGATCCTCTCGAATCAAACTTACTCGGCATGATTTACAGAATAGCCTACGTACTAACAACGTCACCAGCTAAATTTGAAAGTAACAAAGTTTCCGACATAAATAGCCCTCGCTTCTAAATGCTCTCTCTGAAAAGATGCTTTTGAAAAGCATAGAACAATAATTAAGCCCTCAAACTGGGTAGATGTGAACAATTATGATGTTACCCTTCTTTACAGTTTTCATTTTTAATACCATTGAGGCAGAGGACGGCTATACAATTCAAAAGATTCGCTGAAATAATAGGATGAAACGTCGCACTGTTTCCAATTCTCTTATCCCGTAAGAAAACTACTTTAATTGAATTGCAGTTCAACAATTTACGTTCTAGGGTTTCTCCATTCGCTCAAGATACAGGGCTCAGCGTACTTCTACTTACCTGAACCAATTTTTATCAAAATAGTCAGGAATAAAAATGACCTTGATAGTAATGCATGTCGATCTGAATGCTTTCAGCGATAATTTAGTATGGAAGGATTGTAGGTGTCTGGTATAATACTTAGGTGACGACCATAGCACGAATTGATCTCGTGCACTCAACATTATAGCCTCTCACAGCCTTACTGAAGTTATACGCTTGAAAACCTCGATTCTTTGAAGCAAATTTATACGAAACAAACCTTGGAATAACCGTGGCATGAAAAACAGCGGTCATTGGTGTCGTGACTCACCTTTGAGAGGCTCAATCAACCCATGAGACGCAGCTGGTGTTATGCTAGACGGTAGCAGCAAAGTATGTTCCGTCATAGTTGCCATCTAGACACGCCCTCGGTAATAACGGCAACACTAGTTATCGGCAATAATTAAAAACCCTGCAAAATACCGATGACTGAAAACGAGCACGATTAGTGTTCTGCGATTTTAGTAAGGTCAAGACAGTTAAAGCCGCGCTAGTTCAAGCCACAATTTTTGGCTGGCGATGTATCTTCTCCTCCAGCGTTCGTATTTGAACAATTGAAGTCCGAAAATAGGATCGTCGTTCATTCCACTAGACCTCATCTACATAATGACAGTAAAATTACGCTCAAGACTTTGATTTTACGTTGGAAGAGGCACGAAGTTGCGCTAAGGTAGAGCAACGCCTTTCGGCAGCCACTAACATTCTCTAAAGAAAATCTCCATTAAAAACATCTAGGAAAATTAGGACTGGTGACCACTCAAAGTGCGTTTACAGAACACTATCACGTTAGTGACACTTGGCTGCTAACATAATTTATACAACGAAACGAGAAGGGCTAAGAATTTTTAAGCCCATCCTAACGTTCTCGAATGAGCATATTGAGTTAATGAAACCCATGCGAATCCATATTATAGTCACGCTATATACGAATCAGTCTCGACAGCTGCTCGACACGAGCATAATTATTCTTCGAAATTAACTGAAAACTTTCATTAAATATCCTCAAAAGGGGATCCTAATTCAGGCCGTGAGTACCATTCTGTTTAGAATTGGTTGGAAGAAATAAGATCAAAGGTTCAATATTTAGCTTTCACGAAATACCTGTACAAACTGTACGGATAGCAATATATAAATTTTCTGAAAATCAAACCCGAAGAATGTGACGAAAGCCATAGTACAGTTCTCTTCAATTTTTGCTGTTGATATATCAGTAATACCAACGTTGAGAAAAATTCACAATATTAACTGAATAAGATATTGGTAAAAATTTCGGTGTATTGCATCAGTAAATTCAGAACTGAGCGATCATACTACACCAAAGCGCAATTGAGCACGTGAGGCTGACAATGGCACGTCTAGTACCCAAGTACCAATGATTTGGTGAGCATACTACAGTATCAGAACTGCCTAGAGCGATGAGGTAGCGAGATGCGCACGCCACACTACCTCCACCGCCTGGCGCAGACTGGCGAGCTGGAGCACAACGTGCGTGCATCATCGCCGCCGCCGCGACCGTCGAACTACCGGCGGCGCTGCTACCAACGGTCAGCCGAGAACCCCAAGCGAACGGGCATGCTGCGAATACCTGCATTTCCGGACGCTCACAGTCAACGGCTTTCATAGATGTCCAACCTAAGCATTCCTTCGTTACCAGTTCACGAGCGAGTCCTGACACTCAAAGCGGAATGAACAGCAGGTGCTAATTACCAGCAAATTAAATAACAGCTTTAGGTTATATGCAAATGTACATTCGAAACCAGTAATAAAACCAGGTATAAAAACCTTCAACATGACCATAACCACGATCTAACTTCACACTTTTCCGCGGAGGAGTTCATGATCACGATATTATGACATACTAATGTGCTGCTGGCAACTAGTCACGACTGAAATTGCTGTTGTCTTCAGATTCTACCCAATGACGTACGCTTCTAGGTATGCGTGAGCAGCAGGTCTTATGTACTCGTATAAATGGGAATGCACAAAAAAAAAACGAGACTTAAGAACTTTTCTAACCTAACTCTGAAAATATGAAACGCGAGTCAAGTAGAATACTCCTTACCTGCGTTGGCGAATGTAAGCCCAAGTAAAATGAAGTAGCACGTACCGTTCAACTGAGTGGTAGGAATACCGTGAATACCGTAAAAGTACTCAAATTGAACCCAGTATCCTGACCGATATCGGCATCCATCTCAGGAAGAGTGAGAATTCAATCTCTCAGAGAAAATGTGCAAGGTCTACTGAAAAGAACTATTCTGTGGTAAACGTCCGATCATCCAATTCGATGAGCTAGGAAAGGGTATTTTCTGGAAAATCCACTTTGGTGTCTTTTAAAAATGTATGGAATAGGGATTTCTGTAACCGACACTCCTCTACCTGACCCCACCGATTCCCACTGCCGGACTCCATTCACTATGTGCTGCGTGTCTGGCATAACAGTTCGATAGGAGGACGATAGTACCTCCAAAATTCAATGAAGCAGTCTACAAGATCTCGTACGCTGAAAAACAATTTCAGCTGCCCCTCCCGTCCTAGTTTACTGTCGAGTGTTTACTTATGCATACCCTTCAGATCTGTACACCATAAGCTAAAATGACGCAGCATCTAATGCTTTGAAGAAACCATTAAGCATTTCAAGATCCTTAGATACAATTAGGTTCGATCAACAGAACTAACAAGTTCTCTAACCACACAAGTTCGACATTCTAGATATAAATTTTGCATGCAGTTTGAGAGCACCATATGCACACCGAGACCTGAAGCTTAGTGCGGTTGTCAAGATGGAAATAATGTGTACGTCAGACAGTAATATAAACCGGTAACCTAAGTTTTTACTGCACCTACTAACTGGATAGTTAATTAAAACTTTCAGGTGCAACCGACAAGCAATATTTACACTGACGACCAACGAATAAAACGCGAAATACCTTCAAGGCCAGCATGGTACGTCCAGGAACCCATCTTCAGCGCACTTCTAAAATGAAGTTGTTAGAAAACCTCGCGATAAACCTAACTTCAAGGAAGGTTAGGATGATTTAAGCGAGTTCAATAAGTTACATTGGGCCATTGAAAGACGTACTAGCCTCCCTGTTGGTACCAGGCCTTGGTTAGTGACGGAAGAACTGGACCAAATATTCCGTCCCGCAATGCAGGAAAAAAAACGAGGCGTTGCACAACTTTCACCCTGAAAGTGGAATGTAGAAGAGGCCAGGGTACGGAAACTGAGCACTTGCTTTGAGAATTTTTTCTCTAAAATTGGTGTAAGACGAAATTAGCCAACCGAACCACCCGGTATAAGAATTAAACTCTTTGTCCAAACTTTACTGTACGTATATGCTGGTATAGAAGTCCTAATTCAAAGTCACTCAAATCTAAATCAAGGATGAAAAGTTTTACTAGTATGGTTTGAAATCTAAATAAATTTCAGTATATTTTCATCACTAGTACTTTCTACTATTTTCGAGATTCGTTTTCAATCAAACCTATTCACGCGCAGTTCTAAAATTTTACGTCAAGGTCAATGATAGAGAAATGACTGCCACGTAAAATCAGAAACAGAAAGCAAAGAACGCGACTAGCGACCACGTGGAAGCAAGCCGGCGTCCACGGCGCGCCCGAGTTCGGAGAATTTTTTGCGCGGTAATTACAGCAAGCACAGGAAACGACGGGCGCAGCGGCTGCAAGCAGAACCGTCACCGGCGTTGGTAACCGCCACCAGCAAGCAAGCTTTCTTCCATAGACAACCAAGCAGTGGAGTATGAACACGGTTCTTTTGAACTAAAAAAAATCCAACGTAGTATACTCAACTAGTCTAGCACGGCGAAAACTAATGGCGGCATGAGTAGAGACAATAGCTTATGTCAGCTGTAGCGTCTGCTTCAAGAACTTTGCACTAAGTTCAAATATACATACAGAAGGTTTACTTTACGCAGCAGTAGAGAGCCGTAGCTAATACTTTCTGAAAATTCGTAGGCGATAGAACGCTCAGCAGGTCAAACTCCGGGAAAGAGCTCAAAAACTATATGTCAGTGAAACTTGAGGTCCGCAAGATGAACAATATTTTCTCTTTCAGTGCGACTTCATGGAGGAGCCGATTTTAACGAAAACAAGTCAGTGATATTCGTTGGTCTAGGGACTAGAAAATTTTACGATAGAACTTAATTCGTTAGATGCTCGCATTTCGAAATTCTACTGCAGTAATTGTTGTAACTTTGGAAATGGGAAAAATATTACTGTAGCTATTCTAAAACCAATCGTCAACTGTTCCCCTCAAAAAGTTTCATGACATGACAAATTGTGTTCAACGTTGAAAAAGCTAACGAAATCCCTAAACGGACCTTGTCCCGTAGGATGGAACCATCTAGATAAAATTTTACAAAACACATGGTCAAAATTACTTCGGTATTCACGGGGAGCCAAAAAAACGCCATAATCTGTATGCCAAAATCAAATCCCACAACCCTTCATGAACAAGGTAAATATGACTACACCGTAGTTCCATGCTTCTGAAGATTACGATTTAAGTATTTCAGAAACGAAAATGCAGTGAATTAGTCAAACGAGAACAATAACCACACCTCAGTTTCGTACTCTGAACTGATCAATATTTATCTATTGCAAATCCCAAGAGGCTATTAACCAGGTCATTGAGAATTCATCGTAGCAGCGTAGAGCTTAGATTTTCGGCACATCTCAAACTAAACTCGGGCTGCCTCGAACAACTCGAAGTCTGACCATAACAGAACCAACTTGCTTCTTAAATGAAAAGTGGTGCGCAAACAGTCGGTGGCGCGAAAATTTACAATACACTATTAGAAATGCCCTTTTATGTATTTCTAATCCGAGGCAAATGATGCTTTAATTGCTGGTATTACAATTTCAAGCATCTGAAAAAAAACAGAAGAATCAAACTAAGTTCTATACAAAAGTATCAAATTAGGAACCTGAAAGTTTCAAACATTTAGAATTTTGGTATTTTTACTTGAATATTGTGCAAGGCTACATAAATAGACCGTTTTCAGTTTCTAGAATGCTCTTGATTACGCTATGGGCACCCCCCAATGTAGGTCATTCTCCATTCTAGCATAATTCTTCATTAGATAAGCGCTACGGAAACATTCACGCAATAGGTAGGCAGAAACGAATTGATCAAAATTTTCGAAAACGTATCGTAGGAAGTCTTCATGAAAGTTGACTTGGTTATAGAGAAACATTTCAACAGCTTATGGCGTTTTTTAACTTAGAACTATAATCGTCAGAGGAATTCGTATAGTTTTAAGCTTTCTCTGGCAGGATCTGGTAGTCATCGTAAAATAACCGAACGTGCATCCAGAATATTAACATAGCCAGTAATTTGCCGAAAGCTAAATTCAATGAGCTCCAGCAAGATCAAGAAGGAACACGAGTTATACTTAGCAAGGATCCATTAGTCGATCACTTGGTCTTCACGATCTCTTCCCTCAGATTTCACAGGAAAACTCCCACTCCTCAAACGTGTTAGTGACCAACTGAATTTGCAAAGGCGTTTGTGAATAAGCTTGCAGAGTTTAGAAATAACGTACCCAGATTGGACGAGACAGAAATACATCCGTGTAGCAGGAATGAAGTACTGAAAGTTAGGCGAATACAAGATGCCGAATATTTGCGAAAAAAACTGTTCCAACAAAAATTTGCAGGTGGCTCAACCACGATCTGTGGTTGGTTTTAGTTCCACAGGCATAGGAACAAATTAATTGAAAGGAGAATGAATAGCGTACATTACAGAAATATCTTCAAGATAAATTCAACAGCACGGGTATATTTACTGCAGATGACGTCAGATTTGAGCTTTCAGCAATGACAACCAAAACATACAGCAAAGCTAACACAAAATTGGTTGAATTCTAAAGGAGTCAACGTTCTAAAATGGCTTCGTCAATTGTCAAATCTTACCTTCCAAGAGTACCGTCAAACCTGACAATTGAAGAATGTGTGGATCAAAGAATGGATTAATACTACCTCAAACGCATGCACGATCTTCATGTAGATTACTTCTACGATCGACATTTGTAATTGGCAAAAAGATTATGCTACGTAGTATTTAGCAACGGTAAAAGAAAGTCATTATCTTTTCTATTCGTAATCTGGTTATTTTATATATCAAACAACTTAATTCTTATATTCGTTTTTCTGATTGTTCCCATTGTTTGAATGCAGGTTCTGTTAGCAGTAAAAGTATCATCTACCTCTGGTTATTACACAAAATGACGCATCAGGTACTGTAAACAATGGCCGAGTACTGAATCTTATGCATGTTCAGGCCTAGATTTAACGAAATCATGAAAATAAGACCGAGCTATTGTTCCTAACGTAAATAATTATCGAGTTATCCGAATATGGCGAAGTTTTGTTCGAAAAGACAAATGACCAGAATAAATCATGCATGCGCTTCAGGTGACAGTAGCATCGAAGATGTGCTAATTAACACCTTAAATTAACCTTTATTATAAATTAAGGAAGTTCTAATGTTACACTAAATGGAATGTTATACTTCAAATACAAGACGATTAACTTTGCTTCGATTAGAAATGTGCAATTTATCGGAATCGGCAAGAATCTGCACTTCTGGCAGCAATCAGCATCAGCACCCTCGATTGTCGAATTCTACTGCACTCTACGTCTACGTCATTCCGGAAACGATAATGATTACAATCACTAGCATGTTCGGAATTCAAAGCTTATTATCGCCTTTTTATAATTACATGACACGTATTGCTTTTTGTGATGTTAATTACTCTTATGGAATTAGTTTGTGTTCATAAACGTGCCATCAGAGAAGCTATACTAGTCAAAAGTTGCGCGAGCACATACGAGTAGGTAAACTTTTATCGTTTTCCAATTAAACGAGTTTTGAGACATTAACACTTGGCTCCGGTATGGCTAATATATGGTACACGCGATCATTTAACCTAATGTAACCAAAGGACTATCATGTATAATGTAAATTTTCGATGTTTCGTCAAATTTGTGTTCATCAATCGAAAAAGCTAGCTCTGATTGGAAAGAAAATTAATAGAGTAACCAAATTAGTGAAACAAAAATATTTCATTTTTAAATTCACAGTAGGGATATTCGTCGGCATGTAATTTTACCTGTGTAGAGAATCGTAGTCAATAAAGGTCAATAGACTACTTTCTGAGCATACACGTACGCGCTACTCTTTGTGTTCACGTCTGGCAACACTGCTCGAGTTATTGTGATGCCATCAGTCTGTCACGCGTCAGAATAATAGTTAACAATACAGTGAATTGTGTCTTTCTCTTTAAACGTAATTATTATTGATGTTGCACAAGCATGCATTAAGATCTATTTGAATTGAGATGTTGAAGATTCATTCTTTTTATAGCAATGCGATATTTTCTAATCAAACTGGCCCTGAAGAAATTTCAGTATTACATGAATTTGAAAACTGCCTCAATCGAAGATGGCAGCTTCTGGTCAGAAGACATGACGCAAACGAAAGTTGAGACTGGTACCCCAAGTTATATATCCAGTGTTAGGCTTTGCTTCATTTTGCTTTCATGGACGGCTTTGTGTAATTTGTTAGTTTTTTCACAAGGCCGGGTCATACGTAGAAATTATAGCACTAAAGTCTTATAGAAATCCTTCGCCGAGCATAGTTTACAATAATGAGTGCATTATTTTGCGTGTCATTTGGGGGACATATCATGGTGCTGTTCAAGTTATTCGAAATCGTCTTCAGGAGCTTAAAACTTCTACATCCATGCAACACAATTTGTATTTGTTTTTCTGTGATCTCACTAGCAAGATAAATGATTATCATTTACCCTATCCATGAGCATTCCACAGAGCGTCCCACTTATCGTACAGCCTTTATGTGAAACTCATTGGACAGAACTTTATTTTTCAGTGATGGATACATGATTTGGAACGTTTGAAAGACCCTGTCCTTCTTAAACACTTCTTCAAATACTACTTGCTTACCATGCAAGGTAAACCAATGAATAACAAAATACAGAACCGGCATTTGTGAAAATACAAGAATTAGCATCGGTACCCGTTTCGGGAAAAATTTCAGATTTGACAAACTTTAATGCTTTACATCTCATGCAAGTCTTGAAAAAATTCGAACTGTCAACACGATCACCTTCAAAGCTATTAATTTCAATTTCAGCGAACCGTTAGTCTCCCTTAACTGAAACTTCAATTTTCTATTTCACACAAAAAAGGCCCTAGTCACAACGCATCCTCTGAGTACAACGAGCAAAAATAATTTCAGTACCGCTAGTGGAAAGAAAGGCGAGAATAAAAATGCAACATTTATACGTAGGTCGCACGACATGAAGTCTTGGAGATAAAGGAGGCAAGCGTGCTAAAGTGTACTAATCCCATCGCCACGGTATTTATCGCTATCGATAATGCTAGTACTCAGTCAATGTAGCATAGCTATTCCCGCCGTGGGTAACCAGTAACAAGTGAGAAGTGCCGATTACTTTCAAGAGCACTGACGCTGCAGACAAAACTTACTCAATTCCCAATGACAAGCAATTAGTATTTATCGGATAGCAAGACGCCTTCAAGCCAAGCTGCAGGACATTGCTACTCAGCGTATACCTGTCATCCCGCAAGAGCTTTCAAAGAATGAGCAAATCTTTGACAAATTCAACCCGGATGCTTAGCCGAAGCAACCGAAATTTTTTCGAGGTCGAAGAAGTAAATCTTGACAAGGCATACGCTTTCTTATATTCGTGAATGCTTTCCCAGCCCGTAGATGTACATACATGGTTCAACACCGCTCAATGATGGGAGGTTTAGGTCGATGAATGCAGATAGTTTGGGAAGAAAGGATTCTATTCATTGGAATAAATTTTAGTTAAGCCTATTGAAGTCAAATATTTGTTAACGAAGAAATCCTTCAAAAACCCATCGCAATGCGATCACAATTCGTAATCGTACCGATTTCCTGCATGTCTAGTGCTTTATGGCACGATTAAGCTAAGAATTTGTTGAAACAAGCTCAAGTTCGTTGAACCTTTCTGCAACGGCGCACAAACGAACGGCGTTGAACACAAGACGAGCCAGCATTTCCGGATGACTATATTCCAGGAAAAATCATTACCTCTATATTGAGGACCGCAAAGTCCTCGAGTTTCTACAAGACATGGTCTAATTTAACGAGTTAATTCCCCACCCCTAGAACACAAACGTTGCGAATAGCGAGTAATTCATTTGGGTCCAGCCTATATCCTTTTGTTCACGATTCTAAGTTCAACCATATGCGCTTCCAGGTACATCAATCTAGATGAAGCCATTTCATAAAATTTTACACGAGAATTTGGATGAAACTGGACAGCATGGGATGCCTAGCAACTTTTTTTCACCGAATAATGGCAACGTTACAGTTTATAAGCCATTTAGCAAAGCGTTGCAAGTAAAAATTTTAAAATTGAGCATTTGTTATCATAAGTTAGTTTCCAGCCACCGCGCCACACCAAATGCTCTCTTGAGAAAATACTAAGGAGAGAGCAAAAAAGGACTAAAGAAAGAGAATGGAAAGAAAGAATCGGTCAAGAAAACAGAAATTAAGAAAAGCTAAGTGTGCACGAAAGACGAAAGGCCCGAAGACCAATAGTTGAGGTAACTTCCAAAGCCCCTCTTCGGCGCCAGTCAATAATATAGCAAAGGATAGAACAACCTAATTTGTCTAACCTAATTGACTAGGGCTTATTCTATTCCCGTGGCGAAATTCAACACAAACTAAATAATTAGCTTCATAAAGAAACTTTTTCCAATATACGCATTTGTAACGTATGCAAGACTATTAACTTCGGTAGGGGCGACGAGATTAAACAATGCAGTTTATTTCCATAACACCTGCGCATCCCCAAAACATGAATAAGGATTTAGATCTTCGTCAAGTTAGTCTAAAACCAGGTAATTACAGGAATGAGAATTCATTTATTACTGACGTGCTTAGATAATTTTCCCTTAGACGCTCGATGCAACTCATTAAGATCCTCTACTTCGAATACACAGATTTCAAAGACATGCCTAATATGAGAGTCCAGATTCAAAACCAACCAAGTATTGGCATTTAGGAACTAATGCCAACATAGGTTCTAGTAACGTTATTTGCACATCCCAAAACCCGCACGGACCAGTTACCCTAACACGAGTACAGAACACGCTAATTTCACCATCGCCCACCCTCAAATATCTCGTACCCACGCTATGGAATGCTTTACATTTCACATACGAGATAACTCAACGTTCATCGGAAAGAAACTGCCGCACAAGCCACACATGCCGGGGGTAGCTTACTACTTCTCACTGGACAAAATTCAGTAATGCGGACTCGCTGTTATGCCGGTAGTCGCTGCGCGTACGTAATGACTTATGCCCGCAGCTTCGAATAATAAGTCAACATAAACTTCTACCAAACTCACACAAATTTCCAAAACCGGTATATTTATTTCATGTCGTCACTCTGGATGAGAAGCTATGATTCAAATGAACACCTCAAGCGATGTTCACATTACCACTAGGGTCCTCTAAAATTTTATATTTTGGCTATAAAGTGTGCGAAATTAAATAACTAAATCGAAAATTAGCTATCAAACTACGAGCGAGCACGATTACCTGTTCATGCAAATCTTTGTATGTATTTGTTATACATCTTTATTTGGCGAGTATGTTATCGTACAGATGCAATGGTAGATCAGCCTATTGCACTATCTTTATAGTCTGCGATTTTAACCGCGATTCCAAAATTACCTGTGAACAATTTTAAATTTTAAAGGGTTTAATTTTACCGGCAATAAATATTTCGAGCCTATATAACTTTTAAAAGTAATTCGGCACGCAAACCGTTCGATACATCTAGCAATTTTCCTTTGTCAATTGCCAATTAGTTGGTAATACCTTGTTCATTTACTGTAATATATTCAAGTATTCTAATTCATTGATTAAATATTTATGATGAGATTAATCCCGAAACGTTCATATAAATGCTTATAATTTTACCTGCGTTTTCTTCTTAGTTTCGTAACTTTGATTTTCCAAAATCATATTATATACAAACAGCGAATTAAGGTGTCCTAAACCAAAAAGAAATTAAATATAAAACATTTATTTATTCACAGCTGCAAAAACACCAACCCCCTCGCCCGATCAGTTGATACCAGAGTTACTCGTGACAATATCACAAGACACAAAGACATATCAAACAGGAAAAACGGTAGTTATCGTTCTATCGTAGCCAGCGGTTATTGCACCAACACTAAATCAAATAAGTTCCGTGTTGCATCTAAATTACAAGTATTATTACAAGGAATAAAACCCTTTCGATCAGTTTTGTGGAACCCTTTAAGGTATGTTATTAGAAAAAAAATGAAAACCACAAAAATTGCTGCTAAAAGGTCAAGCTTAATCAAAACACAATGACCAAGCGTGACTGGTGACCTGGTGATAGCGTCCGATTCACTGTGTTCGTTCAGTAACGTAAATTTTAACGCAAGAGAATGCATTGTCGCAAAAAAGTGAATGAACCATTGGACGTCTTCTCAGTTTACGACGAAGTTTGAGGGTGAACTCAAAATCATTACAACTCTTAAACTATGAAAGGTTACGTAAGGTTCTACGGTTTGTTCAACACTGATTTCTGCACAATTAATTTTGCTCTACTTTTTATAATTTCAGCTTATTCAGACCATGGCTTATCACAACTGAAATACAAGTAATTGCTAATAGATGGGCAAGATTTCTGAAAGTGGGACAGATATTTTCCTATAGCATTGCAACGAACAGGTATCTGAAGCTATTATATTCCCCCTAAAAAATGTTTACACATTAACCGCCAAGATCATATGGGTAACATCGACTCTTAACTCTGTCCCCCATACTTGCGTCATCCCAAGCCAATTAGAAACGATAACATTCATTTCAATATTTCGAAACACTTCTTGGGACACATTTGATCCGTTGTGTCCGTTGGGAGCGAAAGGATTTATGGGGCTTAGTAGTGAACTCTATACTAAACTCGTAACTGCAGATGTCCAGACTGGGTTGACTATGGAGAATTTTACTTGTTTGAATTCAATCCATGTTAATGCCAATAAAGAATGGACACATCTAGCTCAATTGAAAATTGGCCTCCAGCTGCTTCTCAAGCTCTCCTGAATGAAGATGACGGAATGCAATATTGACCAAAGCCTTTGCATAGGACGGAAGAAGGTGGTACCAGCGGCTATGTTCCAAGTGGGCCCTGAGTCCGGTTCTTCTTTTCCCAGTAAAGATGATAACGACCACGTGGTTTCTTAAACGAGGCAAATGGGCGTTCATAGGCGTCACCCGAGAAGTGATGAAGCAGGGCCTTCGGGAGCAGCGACCTGCGCACCTCTGAAGAATATCTTGCAATTTAAGCCACAAACGAAAATAAAAATGGTGGTAGCAAACAAGCCTGCTGACGATGCGTCGAGGTTGCCAGACATATCTTGCTCAGACGACTCTGGCGTTGATAGAAACTATGAATCAATGAATAAAGAAGCGCCAGCTCGGAGGAGTCGAGCGAATCTAGAAATATTGATGTGATGAGCTCGACTGAGCCCTGATGTCTTCTCCTCGTTCTCTGCAAGGAGAATCACCAGCACCTTACCTGGTGAAAAGAACAACCGAAGCACGGATGAAAAGAACAACCGACAATGAACAGGAGTAAGAGGGCTGCGTTTTATCTCAAGCAGAGGCAAATCGTCCTCGTGCGATCTTACGAAGAACTGAGAGAAATTTACCAAATGTATCCACTCGAACCTACATGCAAAAGATCCATAATTGAAGTGAGCGCGAGTGAGCCTGAAGCCGAAAACGTAACTAAGGACCAAGATAGCTGTGCGACTGGTGGTGTTAGTGATGATGGACTTAAGCCCGGTTGGAAAAAGAGGAAGAAGCGGCGTAGGCATTTTCGTCCCAATACGAAGGCTTTTTGGAAGCCGAAGTACCCATGTCTGGACCCGATGTATTGATCTCCCACAACGTATCCCACCGCTGCCCCCAATGAATGAAGTCTACTTTCGCACCATTAAATATCATTGATGATCCTCTAGCTTAACCGTGACGGAGTGGGCAAGTGGCGAGAGGTCGCAGCACTGAGCGTGCGCGCCAAGGCAAAGAAGCGGCGGGTTCGAATCCCGTGACGCAGACTCGATTTCAACATTTATGGTGGCGTGTTTCCGAGTGATCTAGGCACGCGTTTCTGTATGCTCTGAGAAGGGATTGAAGAAAATAACTTCAAAATTTAAAGGTGAATTTAGAAATTAATTTGGACAGTAGTCTTTCAGGAGCTTCAGAAGTTGCACAACAAGCACAAGATAGACCAGTATCCACAACTGGAACACGGGAACAATGACCAGTACGCAAGGGCCTCACAGTTGGCGTAGTAGCTCTAGATGAGCTAAATATAGCCCTTAATCCTGGACGGATTAAACGATTTCGATAACAGGTCAACGACTTGAGCTCTGAACAGCCAAGTACTTTAGACAAATTCTGGGTGCTTCAATCCAGCAGATTACATGAAAGAAATCGACACATCACATTAATTTCATCAAAAACAATACTAAACCCTACGACTATACGACCAGACTCTCCTCTCCTGCTCCTTTAGACTCAAGTAAGTTACCCGATGCTCAATGCTTCTCGCTCGAATGCATGTGGCTCTTCCCCGACGTCGCCCGTACTTCTCATCCTGTTCATTCGGCGTGGACCTTCTTAAACACCCTGACTGCCACGTTTTCATATCACCCAAAGAAGGTTCCAGAAGATAGGTGCGACGTTGCCGTTGTTTCTTCAACGTTTTTCGTGGTGCGGGAAAATCACTGGTTTTATTGGCGATCCTCATATAAGGAGCCCGTCGCCCTAGGCTGACCACATGCGAGCAGCGTCTCTAACATGTCATAAATGAAACATTTACTTTCTATTGCTCTGCGCTTTTGTCACAGGCTTAGGTTCGGCCTCGGAGCGTTCTATTGTCGTGCGCTGCGTGTTGTTAACTGCCTCCCCACATCGACAGCGCATTGCTTGCGTAGTAACAAATACTTCTGTTTCATACAGTAGTCATGTAGAGCAAAGCGAGGATGCACCACGCACTCTGAAACGGTGTGAGCTAGCGATGAAATTCAACTTACAAATTCTGCCAGGTAAAATATAGCAAAATCGTTGACTATACTATCACCGAAAGTAACTGATTTAAGTTCTTCCTCTTCTACTGGGAATTATAAATACCATTAGCAACAGCGGTAATTTTTGGACCATGTTAGCTGAAGGCTGAGAACTTCATACACAAGCTGGGAACAGAACCTACAGACGTGGAACAGAAAGCGGGTACGGTCACAGCCTCGAGAACTCTAGAGAACGAGGTAGCAACCAACCTACAAGAAGAGCGGGAGCCACGAAAGCTTCCTTAGCACCTGGCAGCTTCCCCGAAAGCATGTCCATACAACACGGCTACAGCATGCGCTTTAAGAACCGTAACGACGGAAAATACCCAACTATGATATTTTCCAAACCTGGGGGTGTTTTGCATGCGACACGACAATACTAGTCGTGAACACACAGATACCATAAAAGATAATTATTCTTCACCAGAATAATATAAATATGAAATAAGTTACTTTTATTGATCTGGACGCATGCATTTATAATAATAGAAACACGCAGAAATACCCCTATGAAAACATATACCGATTATGAGATTATTAGTAAAATTAAAGCTTCCTGTCCACATGCAATGTGATTCGAAGACAGTGAAGAGAGAGTACCATCAAGTATGGATATTAGACAATATAAAATCTATGCCCAAGGTGTGTTTCCTACAATGATGTGCCAATTTCAAAATTTTTGCTGATACCGGCACTTATTTTTATGCCGATAACGATTATTGTTTTGCAGATACTGATTTCTATTTTTTATGCAGATACCGATTACTTATTATTCAGAATTTATATTCTCTTACCACATCTAAAAATTATGTTTTTAGCTATTTTTTATAAACTTGAAATTTATTAATGACAATTACTGTTAAATTTTTTGGTCCGTTATAATATTAAACCGCTACCTTTGATTCACAATTTTCGAATCGTAGTAATATTGAAAAAAATTAAATGTGTTGTCTCAATACCTCAATGCTACAAAAAGAAGAAATCTTCAATATCTCAGTCAGTATATATCTTAATGGACGCTTGTGGAATGTTAAATACTTACTACACTTAGAGAAAATGAAACCACCATTTACTAGGATGTAAACTGTAACCCTGAGGCGTGACGCCGTCAGCCCGTCACCGCGACTGCTCAAGCAGTATTGCCAGAAATCATACAAATGAACACTAGCAAGCAGCGTATATAAGCTCCAGAATAGCTCACAGACTCTATTTTGTCGTCCAAACTTGAAAAAAAATTATTTCATCATCAAATTCATTTGATTAAAAACAACACGTACGCGCTTCTATAACATTCGACTAATATAACATCACACGTTAATGAATATGAAAACAGTTTACGGAATACTTGAACAAACGATAATCGGTGGGAGAGATAGCAGGAGAATAGAGAGCATATGACAAAATTTCATGATTCAGATTTCGCAGCTTGGCGACCGTAGCTCTCCAGGTGTAAGGTCGTACATTACCGTGAAACAAAATTGGTTCATCTCTTTCACGTCTCGGACGCTCCTTCTTTAATTTTTCATGTATGCGATCAATGTCTCAATAAGGTGCTGCTGATGCAGTATCGCCTTGTTGTGAAACTTAAACATGTATTACTACCTTTACAGACCACCAAACAGTGACCATCAACTGGATACAGTTTGAACGACTCTTCTGCATCTACAGACTGCCCAGTTCTTTTGCTGTTATCGAAGTGTATCAATTTCTCATTCCATGTAACGATTCGATTAAAAAATGGATCTCTTCCGAGTCGAATAGTTGATAAAGAAAACTACTCTTAGACACGACATTTCATGTGAGACAACCTGATAGTGAAAGTCTCCACTGAGCTGTGATAGAGGGTAAACTATTCAATTCACGTACAAAAGGCTCATTCCGATGCTGAGGTCCTCAGATTTTGATAAAATCTATTGCATGAACGCAATTTGAACGTCTTTTATATTCCTGCCTACTAGCTACAGCTCGTAGTCTTCATTGCAATTTTCCAGTTCGTGTCCGACTCTTTTTAATATGTTTAGGGAGGGCAGCATCCTTAACTTCATGATTGTTATGACCGGCGCGGAACATCACGACCCGTTCTTCTCTTCTAATTTTCAGATCGTTTCTAACCGTCTATTCTTGCTGCCATCACGTATATGAATGAACTCGAAGCGGTTCTAGTCATCTATTCTTACTGTCATCACGTATATGAATGAACTCGAACCAAGTTTTAAATTGACGCGCATTACGAGTAAATATCTCCAACCAGTCTGAGCAAATGAAAAATTGCTTTACTGTCTAATTTATACTGAACTTACGAACAAGCGATGATAAGCTTCAGCTTCCGTATATGCAGGTATAAAATCAATATTAATGTTTGTCCTTAATATGACTGAACATTTCAAGTACAGTTATAGTCGGTAAGGGTAATTTTTATTGTGTGTCGACGTAGTTTCTCGCTAAAAATGCCGATTCCGGTTAATCGACATATGACGAGTTCTTAAAAATGTTCCAATGCGCGTAAAAACAGCAAGTTAAGAATGAAAAGAAAGAAAAGTCAAAGAAGAGATAGCAAAAAAGGTATAACAATTAAAAGAAATATAGTAGACATGAAAGTTTAAAGTCCCGAAGGCCTACCTATAGCAGAGGTAATCTATAAGTGTGGCTACGCCGGTGCCCATAACGTACGATAGACAAGCCAACAAACCAATTGTCTATCCTGAACTCCCCTGAGATGTGAAATGTATGCAAGTAACACACATTGTTCTAGATTCTAGAGCTTAGTAGTAGCGATATAGATTGCAGCACTTCAATGACTCAGACTATTTCGCACCGAAAGAGAAGGCACCATTTTGTATAGACAGCAGAAAACGAGGAATCTATGCACAAGGTGTGATCTCACGCATGATTCCGTGTTCGTAGGAACAGCAATTTAAAAGAAAAGAGGAAGAAAAGCAAAGAACAGATAGCTAAGAAGAAGAGAAAATTGAAGGTAGTAAAGTGGGCACGAAATACGAGTTCCGAAGGCCTGTCTATAGCTGAGGTAACCTGACTGCTGCCCCCTGCCCCCCTTTCCATCCGAGGACACCACTATCCTTAGCATGTGATAGACAAAACTAACTCTATTGCTTATCCTATGCCCCCTGAAGGACTTGTTCTAGAGCTCAGATGGCCTTAGCACTCTAAGACTGATTATTTTCAGATACTCATGCATCATAGGAGCAGCGAATTGCATAATTTTTCAATTACAGAACACTATCAAAAGTGAGGGGAAATAATCGTCTACAAATTTTGCCTCTCATATTTTGGGCGGAAGGACATGTAAATACACAAGAGCAAGTGATATTTAACATTTTACCTTGAATACTAACTGCGCCCAAACATCTTCAAAAACAAAATGTAAAATGTACGGGCACTCTTTTCTGTGGCAGGGCCTGCCTCATCCTAAGTTTACTCTTACAGCTAACCGCAAGGCATGAGTTGGTGGGGCTCGCCCAACTTTGGAGACGCGGGCTTTGAGTATTAGCAAATGAAAGCACTGAAGATGCACTAGCATACATAGAATGCCTCACGCTTTTCGTTCTAAAAAGGAACCCATTTAGTAAAAATTAAAATCAAGCAAGGTAATAGCTCAAGTTAATGCAAGCCCTCATTCCTCCATAGGACGTACAGTACATGTGTATGGGCTGAAGCACAATTGAACTCCTCGGAAAAAAATTCGTCACCGATTGTTTGCAGAGCTCTAGTGTATTGTTTCTCGAGCTCCTACCGAGGATGACAACTGACGGGTGCATAGAGCTAGAACTGTCATTAATTGCCAAGATAGTCATCCAGAATATGTGAGGCATTTACATTGGCGAAGACTTGAACCGAATGGAAAATTTGTAGGATAACCTAGAACGACAAGTTAGGTGTCGGGAAGATCGTCCACGAATTGCAACCGCACGAGATTATTCAAAGTAAGAGTGTTTTAAAAGCGACCGAGTGTACACTTGTTGATTTCATACCGTGCACAATTGCTGCCATTATTCGTGCTTGTGGAGGTTCTACACCATCTTAGTAGCAGGTGACTAATTTTTGTTGGGGGAGCTCATTCAGCAGAGGCAAAATACACATTCCTATTGCATGAGTTAAAGGAAAATATTTCAGTGATTGAAATATCACCAATGAATTAAGACTTCTTCCCCAGCGCAGTGGAATATTAAGCTTATCGAACATGATCAACACACGCAGAGTCGGTCAAACTAATAGCAGAAATTTCACAATAAAATGGACGATGCAATCCACAGTTTTTTGTTAACCAAAGAAGAGATAGCGAAAAATGTGTATAAATTGAAAGTAGGCACAAAATATGGAAACTCCAAAGGCCTCTCTATAGCTGAGGTACATTAACAGTGTCGTGTCCCCTTAGGGTACTCCAGTGCCCGTAACATACGATAGACTAACTCGACTAATCCAGTCCTATGGTTTATTCTATGCCCCCTGAGGGGTTAGAAGACACAAGTAAACTAGCCTGACTGTGCTATTTTTTACGCAATTCTAGCACAGAACGAAAAATTCTCAACCCCATAGAACGTAGCAAGTTTAGTAGGTATGGGAGACGTGCATAGTGTAGCAATTGCAGTGAATTTGCGTAACTGAGACATTCCAGTGAGTTCATATTCAACATCAGTGAAGATTCACGGCTTCAGTGTCAATACCGTCTTTATGTTCCTGAGTAGTAATTAAGCATCTGAGACAAAAAAAGAAGGTTGTAG
>VOMN01008839.1:0-22269 GCA_014899125.1 Orchestia grillus
CCCTCGGACTCCCCCTCGGACTCCTCCTCGGACTCCCCCTCGGACTCCCACTCACGTTCACCCTCAGCTAGAGTTTCATTTTTAATTTCACGTCCATTTCCAGTTTCCATGGAAATATTTGTTATGTGATCTTTCCAAAGAGTAACTCTTTTGAGCTCCCAAGGATCGTTAAGTCCTCCCGATGCTCTGGAGGACAACCCTCTTCAGTGTATTCATTCCTTGCAAGGATCGAGCCGCATAAGTAAGGTTGACTGTCAACAAAATGCAATCGCCGACGGTAAACTTTACGGAAAGAATTCTAATCTGCATTTCAAAGGCTTGAACTAAAGAACAAAAAACGCTTCTGCTGCTGGGTTGCCAGCGGAGATGCAACGCTCAGGAAAGCAACTCTGCCTCACGAGGCACGTGACGTCACGGGCTCGAGATCCCCCACCTTAGGACGCGGTTCCGTTCTCTTACAACTGCACTGCCCCGTTCTTTTTACCCAGTTTCAGGATCAAATGCAGGGCGAGAATCCTGAGCAGATATCTGCACTTCATCTTCAACACTTTCATGCGTTACGGCTGCTAGAGAAGTCTGGTGAGACAGCAGCAAATTTGCTTCAAATCTCATTTCTCCTTAGAGCTTAAAAACGTACTTGAGATATGATCTCTTCGTGCAGTAGCAAAAAAAACACTTTAGCTTTGAGCTTTTGATAGAGTGTAAAAATACACCTTAGATTTGGTCTTTTTATTCGCGCAAAAATCGTATTTGGGGTCTGGCTTTTCAGTCGGCACAAAAGTCGGCTTGAGATTTCAGTCGGCTTGAGATTTGACTTATTCTTGCGCATAAAAAAGCTCACCAAACTTGGTGAGCGGGAGATACGGTAACTCGGGCCAAGGAGCACACGGCCGTAACAACGAGGGTCATTGGAATATTTAAAACTTAGGGTGGCAAATTACCAGAATGTTAGGGCGGTCTGTATGAAGTGCCTCCAAAGTTATGCGTTTGAAACGAAACTGAGAGAGAATATGGTAATTTTTGAGTTGAACTTCTCAGTGATTTGCAAGAGCCTGCTAAAGTTCGCGTAATAGTTTAATCCGTGTTTCAAAGCAGCGATGTGACGACGACTGAACGCTTGCAAGCATTTTACCCGCTGAGTATTCCAAATGTCAAGTATTCATTGAGTGTTAATTAAGTATTCGAATTTTTTACCTGTTCAATATTCGAAATTAATTATAAGACACGTGACTGCTCCGGTTTACCCGTTACCTATTTTAACCATCAAGTGTTAGAAACGTTAAGGATTCGGCATGCATTTGAATGTTTTACCTTTTCAGCACTTGAAATTGATGCTATGAGACGCGATGCACTCATTTCTGTAAAGTAATGCGCATAAAAAACATACTTCATTTAGATCTGGTCTTAATTCTCCAGGAAAAAAATGTTAAATGTTCAAGAATCACATAATTCCGTAGCTCAGTGCAGCTCCACGGAAAGCATTTTTTCGAAAATACACAATTGCATCGGGGAAAATATTACAATTTTCCGCGCAGCTCTCGATGCGCAAAATTGCGCTCCGCCCGCCAGCTTAAAAACTCTCACAGAAAAATTGAAGTCGAGGAAAATATATAAAAGCAAATCTCAGCTGAAATTCCTACACTCAAATGCTCTGTAAATTAAAAGGGAAAGGGCAGCACATGGACAACGTTCGGAACAGGGAACTTTCGGACAGAGGGCAGCAGATACTGGACAACATTCAGACAGAGGGTAACACATGCTGGGCAACATTCGGACAAAAGGCAGCACATGCTGGGCAACATTCAGACAAAGAGCAACACATGCTGGGCAACATTCGGACAAAGGGCTGCACATGCTGGGCAACATTCGGACAAAGAGCAGCACATGCTGGACAACATTCGGACAAAGGGCAGCACACGCTGGGCAACATTCGGACAAAGGGCAGCACACGCTGGGCAACATTCGGACAGAGGGCAGCACATGCTGGACAACACTCTAGAAGTATAATGCTTGCAAGAACAAGTGTTCATAAGACCCACCGTTGAGGCCTGTCAACAGTAATAAATTTCAGCTACTACTAACGAATTGCCTCGATATTTTGGACATAAATGGATCTACCTACTTGAAAACTTTTTAGAAGCTTAGAGTTAACCTCAAGGACTAGGTTCTTAAGCAGTCGTTCAACATTTACCTCAAGTTTTTTCTTACCGGTGCAGTGCCCTAATATCAGCCATAACATCTGCCATAACATCTGCCATAACATCTGCCATAACATCTGTAATAACATCTGCAGTAACATCTACAGTAACATCTTATGCCGGTAATATGGAGTTTGTTTTCACGCGCTGGTGATGGCGCGAGCACTTCGGTAATTATAATCTGCCAGGTCTGTTGCCGTCATTTATTTGAGGATGCCGCAAGCTTCCATTTCAATAGCAGTAATTTTGCAGTATATTTACACAGACCACGGCCAACAGCTCCGAGCTTTGATTACAGTCTCTGTCTGGCTAAATTTGAGTGACTTCAGAGCTGCTGCGGGAGTCAAGGTTTCCATAAAGAGCATCTGGCCTCGAGCTGTGGTATTCCCTTCACGAAATGATTTGTAGGGGAAATTGTTGAAAACATCGACTGGGCTCGTTAAATAACTAGCCAAACTAAACGTGAACTGAAATTGACGAGGCAAATTAATATTTTCAACAATTAGCTTCGTAAGTTGGTTCCTGGGCAACTGGATTAGCTTCGTAAGTTGGTCCGTTATGCAACTGGATTAGAAGTTATCTCTTTTCGGGATACGAGTTGACATCAATACAGTTGACGATCGAATCAACTGATTTCAGAACAATGTCAAATCGAATCAACTGAATGTCAAAGTTTGGTAGATCTCAGAGCGTGATTCCAAAAATTGCAGTAAGATCTCTTATTTTAGGTAGGCAAGGGCTTTAGGTTTTTTTAAACATCGTGCGATGTTGCCCGTAGAGACAGCATTGTCGGGCCACGTCTCCCCCGTTGTGGTCCGTTGATGCGAAAGTCAACTCCATATTTTGCATTTTTTTTAAATTAGGGGAAGTCGGGACAATTGTTTCTGAACCAAAGCTTTCGGTTAGATTTGCTTCAACCCTTTTTAGCGAACGAAGTATATTAAAAAAAAACTTATGCTGCCGGCTCGTGTCAAGGATGTAAAAACTAATTTTCAATCTACACAAATAACTTGAGGCGCATTCAAGAGCTCTACACGCTCCTTGGTATCATAGAGACTTCAGAACGCTCCTTGGTATCATAGAGACTTCAGAACGCTCCTGAATATCATTGGGACTTCAGAACGCTCATTGAAGTCATTGTGAAGATTAAAAATTAATTTCTGTATTCTAAATACAAGCCGGCAGTACAAGATGTTTCATTAAAATGCACGTCATTCCCTGAAGACGGTTAGAGCAAATTTAATCGAAACCTTGGGGTCATAAATAATTGCCTAGACTAACTTTAACTATAGAAATTGCAAAAACTCTAACAGTTTAGAGTTCAAAACCCCGAGAAGAGTCTTTTTTCCCTCCTCGAATAAGAATGAAAAGCGAAAGGGCAGTTGCAATGCTCAACTAGCGTTCGCTGATCTGCACAACAACGGGGTCAGGGATGGACAAGGATGGACAGGGATGGACAGGGATGGACAAGGATGGACAGGGATGGACAGGGATGGACAAGGATGGACTGGGATGGACAGGGATGGACAGGGATGGACAGGGATGGACAGGGATGGACAGGGTGGCATCGGACTCAATTATTGCGTTGCTATTTATTCCCCACGGAGTGTTATTTTCGGTGAGGTAAATACAGCGCGACGCAAAAACTGTCGACAGTGCATAAAATGTGAGAGATGTAAAGGTTACAAACTAAAAAGTAACCAAGTACCTTGTATTGTTTCCCTCTTGTAACATAGATACATGAATTATCTATCTATCTAGTATAATACTAAAACTCTGGTCGTCTTGTTTGCTTGCTTGAAATCGTGCTCACGCTTGTCTGGCGGATCTGAGATATTCGAAATTTATACTCTTCGTTTAATCCTGTATTGTGGATACCGACTAAACTGCATAGGATATATTTCTGGATACGGATTGATTTTGATGAATTTTATTTGACCCAACGGGTCACGTGTCGTCTAGTTTGTTATAAACTTTCGACCAGACCTTCCTTGCGTCACCTGTACATACGTATACGCGCGCCTCGGCATCAGAACACCTGAGACCAGAAGCAGAGCGACGTTCTGCTCCACACGACTGACCTCCCACGTAGCGGAAGCTCAATAACTTGTGACAGGAATACATTGAACGCTGTCTGCCTCACGAGGCCCTTAGCACCGTAATGTAACGGCTGCGCATCCTTTTTGTGGCGGTGGCGACTCAGTTACGTAACCTCTGCGAATGCGTTACATGGCATTTGTTACACGTGAATCCGTGGCATAACGGGTAATGAAGGCATGAAATAAAAGTCATGAAACCGTTACAAAACAACACGTAAGCCCGTGTGTCCGTTGCACAACGGCTACGCATCGTTCGTGGCTCAGCGACGACAGGGGGCGTCTAGCGTCGTGCTCGCGACCCCAGGTCTCCCGCTCGTGTTAATTGGAGGTGTGCCTGCGTCGTCTGGCTCGGAACTTCCATGAGCGACTTTCCCTTCTTCTCTCCCTTCTGCGTTGCGAGCACGCGATGCTCAGGGAATCGACCACACGCCACCGAGACACAGCGACCGACAACAATGAAGCATTCTTAACGTTCACTTGCAGTCCTTGTCTTGGTTGAATGTTTTTTATATGACCCGGGATGACACATTGGGAATTTTCCAGATAAAAGAACATGAGCCACGAGCGTCTCTTTGTTCTATGTATTATCTTTACATTTCTATTCCCCTCTATTCTCCCCTGTCCATTCTGCGTCAAACTTTCTCGCACAACTTTTCGCGTTTGCACTCCTTTCCCGACCGAATTTTGTCGCTCATGTCCACTTTTGCGTACTTTCGACAGCACAGTTGCTGCGGTAATCAGAGGACCATCACTCCTTTAACATTTACTTACCGTAATATTATCCTTTTAATTTGTTTTCATTTTCTCGTCATCTTTGCCGAACTAAAGCGCATCCTTTTCCAAGGTACATCACATACGTGCAAGGCCAGCCTCGAACTTTGGGACTTGAGTTAAATGTATATGAATGAATTTTTAAAGTTTTCTCAGAGTTATTTTTAGATGCATTTCCGATGCAATATGTCATGTTCATCATTCACGTAAATCCAATGCGTTGTGCATATATCAAGGACCCAGATTTATCGTGGTCATTCACTACCTCATTTAAAAATCCCCCGTCCTTCTCAAGACACAAATGACGAGTACAAAGGAGATGGGTTACTAATGATTTCATTATCCTCAGTTTTTCCTTGATAAAAAACTCTTTATCCGCAGGCCCAGGAGACGTTTTAATCGTTTTGTCCTTTGATGCGTTTTGTCCTTGAACATCAAAGCGAGAACCAGGAGCGAGTCTAAAGCCCCAATGCACCTCCTGCGCTAAACTTCCGTTCACCTCAGTTAGCTGTCATAAACTTGCCCTTGTAAGCAGAGAGGGCGTCTCAGTTTGAATGTATCCTGAGAACACACGTGACGTTGTTTCTAGAGGCGTAATGAAGTAGTTTGCATCAATGTCACTGCCGCTACCCTGAGGCGGCCCGTCAGGGTCATGTGACGGGGCCTTCATTGCGCTGGGACACGCTTCTAGTCCGACACTTGATTACGCCCTTGACTGTTCTTTTAAGGTGAGTGGAATGTGCAGAATTTAAAGTGAAATGAAGTGAAATCCAATTTCATCAAAGCGGAGGGGCAACTTAAAAGGATTCAAACCCCCTCGGAAATTAGAAGGCTGACATCATTCCAGTTGCTTTGGGGGGGAAGATGAAATGTGAACGGAACGTTTCGAGCCTAAAATGTTCGACATGTAAAATGCACTATTTGATTTTTACGATTTCAAGGTTAAAACTTACACTTCTTCAGACAAAGAACCATTTGAATTCATTAAAATTCATTCAATAGCGCGGCTTTCATCCTTCAAAAGAATCGGCAAGAAATGAGAAACTAGAATTAGAATCCCACCTGAGATTCGATTATCATCAAAAGCGCCGTCGGACGCACCATGCTTTAGAAAATTGGACCCCCCGCAGTAATGAAACAGACTGGCATTGAGAACAGAAGAGACGGCCTGCGACCTCGGTGACCATGTTCCTGAGGCACAGAAACAGAACTTCAAAAGGCCATGGAGCAGGGGTGAAGTGGGCGTGAAGTGAGCGTAGAGTGAGCGTAAAGGAGTGTGAAGTGGGCGTCAAGTGGGCGTCAAGTGGGCGTGAAGTGGGCGTGAAGTGGGCGTGAAGTGGGCGTGAAGTGGGCGTGAAGTGGGCGTGAAGTGGGCGTCAAGTGGGCGTAAAGTGGGCGTAAAGTGGGCGTAAAGTGGGCGTAAAGTGGGCGTAAAGTGGGCGCAAAGTGGGCGTGAAGTGAGCATAATTTAGGATTTTCAGTATTAGTAGTTCAAAGTTGAGTTTCTGGAAGTTCATCGATTGACTGATATCAAGCTTAGTAAAAGTAATGAATTCAAAACCGTTTTTGTTAATTCATAAACCAAAAATATGGAGGTTCTTATTCATAAGTTTTACACGCATTCAACAACCCTTGTGAAAATGGGCTAGAAGATTTCACGCGAAGAAATTTTCATCATGTCTCAGCATAGAAAACTAAGCATTAACTAACGCAAAGCCTCTGCGAAAGCAATGAAAACGGAAATGAATTATTTGACTGATTTCCGAATGCCGTAAATAAAAAAATATTAAAAATAAGCAGATCAAGAACAGAGTCGCATTGGTGATTCAAAAAGTATTCGACAAGCTGAAGAACAAATCAGGTAACGTGCCTCGGTCACTGAACTTCTATATGTTCTAATACTATTCAACCTTTTTACTTATCCATTCATGCGGATTCAGTAAACATTTACAGTATATTTTTTAGCTCACATTTATTGAGGGACCAACATCTACAGCACGCAGCTAGGCCCACCTACATTGAGTACATCGAGGGACCAACATCTACAGCACACAACTAGGCCCACCTATATTGAGTACATCGAGGGGACCAACATCCGCAGCACACAACTAGGCCCGCCTACATTGAGTACATCGAGGGACCAACATCTACAGCACACAGTTTAGCCCAATCACAACAAATAGGCTTGGACGGTCGCCTAAGATGACACGTGAAGGACGGACTAACGAACGATCAAATCGAGCACGACCACCTCACAAGACGGTCAGTATATTTACCTTCAGACAGGACCACTTGGTGAGCTAGCTTTCCGTTTATTACGATAACCTTCAATCTCCTAGAACTGTGAGGCGTCAAGGACTCCACACCTTAGCCAACGATCCCCTTGCCCCAGCCTTCAAACACTTATTAATAGTCCTTAATAGATTTTGAAATAAAAATAAAAAATAAACCTTTTATCTTCCTGAAATAACTCTTAAAGTGTTCTCGTAGCCCTTTATTCCACTACGATGAAAACGATGAAAACGGTCATTAGTAAGAAAGATCCATAATATCATTAGTTACAAAGATCCATAATATCATTAGTTACAAAGATCCATAACATCATTAGTTACAAAGATCCATAATATCATTAGTTACAAAGATACTACAAAGATAATATCTTAATAACAATGATATTGATAGTACTCTCATAATTTTGATGGATAAATGTTCAATGATGAAATCAATATATCATAAAATATCTTGAAATCAGCTTCTAATACAAGCTCACCCTCATCTCCCATGGCGCTCACAATCTCCTCTTGATCTCTCAAGCTTAGCTTAACCTTAACTCCTGTACGAATAAGACCACAATATCACTTGTGGAGAAGAACCGACCACTACTGCTGTAATTTACCAACAACTCTTGGACCTCGACGGCGCCAAGTCTCTAACAGCATTAAACTAAACGTCACAAATAAAATTCATCAAAAATTGAATTCTAAATTTATACAACAATTCTGCGGCTATTTTGATAGGTTGAAATTTTGAACAATGGTCTTTTATGAAAATTTGAGCGTAAGTGTAGGACATGTCTTTTCTCTTCATGTTATATTGAAACTTTTCGTAGACAACCTTTGTTATTCATCACAGCTCTAAAACTGCGATCAGCATTTCATGAACGTGCCTTTCAACACATGTTGGTCAGTGTCCTAAATCTGCCCAAAATGTTCAAAAAACTTACAAAAGTTAGCCAAAAAATTGCTTTTCGAATTTGGAAGCCGCAAATGCTGGGAATGTCTTCAATGCAGGGGCCCGCAGCCAAACTTTTGGCGTCGAAATCAGGGCCACAGCCAGCAGCCCTGCAGCGCACCCAGAGCAAAACTTGAATTCTCGCTCGCACTCAGAACACAAAGTCGGGGTTCATTACCAGAAAAGTGCTATCGTTTAGGTGCCAAACACAACCATAATCAATGCTTAAAAGGTGGATGGTTAAAATGATTTCCGAAAGGCAAAAATGGAATTGTTATATCGTTAAATGAAAGACGACTTCTTGATGAATAAATTAATTAAAATTCTAATAAGATAATCTAAAACATTTAGTATTAACTTCATTAAAGCCAGTTATGGTGATTTGAAATTTCAAAATGGGTCGTTTTGACCCATCCGTCCTTCTACCGTTAGTCTCCAGAACCTCTAGGGAAAATTACCCAAGCCATTCGATCAGAGTTTCGTTTTATTCTTTGAGCTCGTGTGCCTGACGGCGGTGGCCCCAGACCTTCCCTAATCGAGTATCCCTGCAGTAACTCCAGTCTCACGAGCAGCACTGACGGTGTTCCCCTCTATCGCCTATAAGGATTATAATATCTACTTTTGTATGGATGATTCGTGTTTGCCGTAACAACGAAAAAGTAGCCTTATTGCAAATATGTATATTGCTACATAAGCTTGCAGCTATTTTCTGTACAATGCTGAATGCTGCCTTTATCACCAAATAATTTGGTCAGAAAAGGATTAACTGTGGCAATGCAGTTCATTTCAGACGACCTTAGTCGAGCATCACTGCAGCAATTCCAGTCATGAGAACCAGTTCCAAAGTTTCATTTCTTCCAGTGCAGTTCATTTCGGACCCTTGATACGTCCAACTTCTGAATTAAGTTCCCTGTTTGTGTTCACAACACAAAGACACAACTCGAAGCGAACAAGTGCAGCCTGCCTGCCTGCCCTGCTGCATGAGATTGCAGCTTTGGCAACCTGCATTAATGAGTCGCTCTCTCGTGAAGCCCATCAAGCCCACTTGCTAGCCTTCATGTTCAAGTCTGCGAACTGATTACGCGTGCACTTCCAATTACAAAACGCTTCATTCAGCACGGTTTGTGCGCTACGACGTTGGAACCACAGGAACTTACTGGACCGGTTACGTATTCGTACTTTGCCAAGCATGGAGTCTGTGTGCCAGGCTACCAAGCCATTGTGCTGACGTGCACCTCGGGCATCGCTGGTTTGGTATTCCACAGCATCTCACTTTACTCCACACTGAGTATCAGTGCTACAACGCAGTACACAGTAGCTTGGATTATTAGTTCGTTCAAAGCTCCCCAACCACGTGAAATGTGTCCCAAAAGAGCGAAAAGAAGGGTTATTCAATGCGGACTGTAAAAGCGTGGAATATATGCCGTGTGTGTTCCCACACAGAATTATTTCCGTTTAGAGACAGTAAGTTAAGAATGAAGTGGAAGACCAAATAAAGAGTGATCAAAAGAGGCACGAAAATGGAAAAAAAAACAAAGTGCGCACGAAAGATAGAAGTCCAACAGGAGGCTTAGCTACAGCTGAGGTAACCTAACTGTGTCCACCTGGGACGCTAGTCCCCCCCTCCCCCAACCCCATAGTATAGAACTTAGCATTTAGCACGAATTAACATTCTATTTTAACAAAGCTCAGTTTACCTTAATGTCGTGTTAATTTGTTAATCGTAACTTTGAAATAAACATTCAAATTAAACTGTGTATACACACCGAATAATAGTGAACGGTATTTCTCTAACACTAGTTCGTAATATAACATAGCAAGGGCATTTTTAAACAGAAATGTAGATGTATGAAAGATTTCAATCTCAGAAGAACAATACGAATGCAAAATCAGCAAACACCTAATGCAGAAACGCTGTTCCGTGTTCTCATTATGTGGACGTAGGGAAGGACCTACCAGATAATATAATTCCAGGGATCGTTTCACCAATGATCACATATAAGAAATTTTGGTCATTTCAGTATTAGAGGCCACCCTGATTAGCGTACACCGTACGTGCTGGCGCGTTCCTTGTAGGCGTATCCTTTCTTGAGCACAGCGCAATTCTTCTTTCTCACACCCATATTCTTACAGACAGAATTCAAAGTAAGATATCTGGTTCCATGGGGATAGCATCGAAACGAGAGACGTGCTACGTTCCTTATACATTTACACGTCCTTTACACTTTCCAGTGCACGTTTTGCCTCTGCTGCTCATAGCGTTTCTTCCGACCTGTCATCCGCCCATGTCTTGCTCCATTCATGACGCCACCCGCCCTGACTTCTGGTCCCATCACCTCTCAGCCAAACGAATTTAACTCCTCATGAGATATCCTCTCACTACGAATGCTCAAAAAGAGCTCAAATATTTCGAGCAGGCGCCGGGCGGCAGTGAACGAAGTGAAGACGTGAACGAAGATCCTGATGGAAGACATGAGCTGAAGGAGGGCCTCGCTCATATCTCGCAGGTGTTACGTGCACGAATTGATTTCTGTCCAGGATTTTTATTTTTTGGTATTCACGACACGTGTTCTTGACTCAACATTGCTTAATTCGAACACTTGAGATTAAAATTGTTAACACAAATAAATAAAATCGAGAACAAAACTGCAGGGTCGACTGACATCAAGAACTGTATGAGTGACATCAATGACATCTAGCATGGTACGTCACGTACTCCTCGAACCTACGAGAAAGGCGGAGAATTGAAATTGAAA
Organism: Orchestia grillus; assembly: GCA_014899125.1. Classification (NCBI taxonomy): domain Eukaryota; kingdom Metazoa; phylum Arthropoda; class Malacostraca; order Amphipoda; family Talitridae; genus Orchestia; species Orchestia grillus. The sequence continues at coordinate 11,056 of VOMN01008839.1, forward strand.
AACAAAGGCGAAGGTTACTACAAAAGTGACGCCACGGTAAGCTCGTGTGGCAAGCAGGTTGATTCCACTCCGAGCAGCCAGGAATATCTCTTATGCTCAAAGGGACAATGAAAAAAACAGGCATAATCTGTATTGTTCGTCCCGAGAAGCTCAGGAATCCTACTTGTTCCCGAACAGTGCGAAGTCCCCTGGCTGAGATGACCCCCTTCAGGGCACCTCTCAAGCAGGGGGAGGTAAATTCAGTCAATTTTCAAGTAAGACTGGACTATACAATGTGATTAAATTTGTACGAATTGTTTGACGTGATTCGCGAAAGATTGTCACTGCGCAGGAATGACATTATGAACAACATGAGAATTGAAGGCGACCAGTGCAACGATATTTGAACAAAGAATAAGTACAGCGCAGGTATACCAAGCTGGACACTTCACGCCAGCGGTCAGTAACCTCTGGCCCGCGAACCAGAACTGTTTTTGCTTATGACTGCATCTGGCTTGCAGATAAATCTTATTTGACATATCCCCACGCGATTTACCCCAAGGGGCTAGATTCTGGGTTAAAAAAAATTACACATAACACACAGAAATCCATCTGAAACTATCGACTTTATGACTCACTCAGCCAAAAAAGTTCCCGACCGCTGGTCCGCCCACACAATCTCCACCAAGACCCCAGGTACACTCGGCACTGCAGGGCAATGCACAATTACCAACCACGCCATAAGCTCCCACGCATCCGAAACGGTCCTTTTTCCGCCCGCTTTTGAAGTTGAACGAATCAATTTACAGGCCCACCAGAGGCCTCAAATCACAAAGAGCTCTTATGGTCGAGCCACAAATCATGATTACTGATAAGCTTTCATTATGGACCAGTGAGAGCTGCTACGCAATAGCCCGACATTGCTGCGGCCGTCCCTGACCGTGCACTGTGAGGACGAAGCCGGTAAACTTCCAAGTAATGCGGTGCATTTTGGTTATTTTTGACTACATAACTTGTGAACACTGTCGTGTAGCGTGGCGTGATAAGACATTCGCGCTGCCGTCACTAATGCGGCCCTCACACGATCAGTCAAAGCCTGAAGACAGTATCAGACACCCAAATATGGGCACCGAAAGTTAATTTTGCTCTCAATTATAGAGTTAGTCTCTTGACTTCAGACCGGACTCCAGAATGGAGAGCAAATTAGCAATCGGTGCCTAAATTTGGGTGTTTTTCGACGCTGTCTTCAAACTTTGACTGATCGTGTGAAGGCCCCTTCCGCCTGCACCGTGTGAACGAAGGCCTGTGAACTTCTGAGAGATGCAATCGATTTTGGTTTGCTTTTAATGCATAATTTTGTGTACGCATACTGTAGTATAGTGATGCTTTCAGCCCATGGGTGACTCGACCGCTTTTTCCCTAGTTTTCTTAAATCGCTTGATAGAAGTTATAAATTTCGTGATCATGACAATCATGTTCTTCATAATACTTTGCATTGCACCTTCTTTTTTGTACGAAGTATTTAGATGTAAGAGATGGTGAACTGGGGGGTCAAAAATAATGCAGCTTCAGTAGAGTAACTCCATCTAAAGTCACTGAGTTCATTCTAAAGAACTTTCCCCCACCTTCAAACGAGGACAGTAGGTTCGAATGGATTTACGTTATGATGAGAATCTTTCACATCAAAAAGCCAAATTTCGCTGAGCTTGAAACACGGAAAAGATGAAAACGCAGTTTATCGAGGGCCCGAGACGAAAGCTTCAATTTGTCCCAATTCTAGGAAGTTATTATCGTGTGCACTGATTTCTAAGGAAGAAAGTAGAACTTGGCTCGTCTGCAATTATTGCGAGACGCTCATTGAAGAGGCAAAATTAAACTAACATTGATCCTCGTTCTCTTGTAATGGAAACGAGTTTCAACATGCGATATTATAAGACAGGATGCACGGGCAGGGGTGAGGCAGGAAAGACGATCAATTCTGTCTTTTCTCATTTTCTGATAAGGCTAACACAAAGTCATGGACCATTCAGTGCTCATGGGAGTTATTTTCATTCGTTCTGATTTAAACACTGAATACTGTACCCGAGTGTACAAACTTATTCAAGTCAAATTTTATTAGTTCTTTAAAAACATCCGTCTTTTCTGCCCCATCTTGCAAGGTGGCAGGAAAAAAAGCGGCCAAAAATTGTGGTCAAGAAGCCGGCCAAACCTCATAGCCGCAGACAAGGCTCAACTTCTCCCCAGCTCGCATGACGCGGCCTCTACAATAAATCATCCTGACGTGAATTTGAAACTTTGCGTCCCACAGCTCCTGCACAGAAGCTTTTCCATTGTTCTTGCCTGGTGTTTGAACCTAGAACAAAAAAATTAATAAGCGAGTGATTTTCCTGCGTGAAATAGATATTGCACCATCAAAGTTCTCCAATAATTCAAATCTAAACCTTGCATGTACCTTGGGTGCGAAGTCAGAAGAAAAGACACGCGGGGCTTTATCGCGTAGTATTGCGTAATTTGATCATAGTTTGACCATCCCAGCTCATTAATTTAAGGCTCAGTTCTGACCGATGCGCCAGAACAGGCTTGTCTAATACGAAGCGATCTGTGCATTATGAGCTGAAAAGAAGAAGCGCTGCGGCTAATGCAACCACGAATTCTAAGAGCAGTGCGGGGATTGCTACGGAGACGGAAATCGAGGTCTTCAAACGCCTAAGCGCAAATGGACCACAACGCTGTACGGGATTCGTCCACGTTCATAATTATCAATGGCTTAATGTGAATACGACTCGTCGGCAGTAATGTCGATGATAAATCAAACCGTTATGCGCATAGCCCTGTTGGCACCGCTCAAAAATATTATGGACATAACAAGTAATACAGTTTAGCTTTAAGCTCTTATTATTTCGTTCAAAAATAGCGTGAATACGCACGCAGGTGCATGAGATGTCAACAACCGCTTTTGCAATATTTCATTTATTTGTAATAAAAGTTCTTTAAAGGCTGAATTGGTTGAAGAATTCCCTAGCAACACACACAACAATCAGTGTTAGTTCTTGGGAAGTGGGCCTGCCACGATATAAAAAAGGCAGCCAGCTCTAACCAGTGGGCCTGTCACGGTATAAAAGAGGCAGCCAGCTCTAACTAGTGGGCCTGCCACGATATAGAAGAGGCAGCCAGCTCTAACTAGTGGGCTTGCCACGATATAGAAGAGGCAGCCAGCTCTAACCAGTGGGCCTGCCACGATATACTGTAGAAGAGGCAGCCAGCTCTAACCAGTGGGTCTGCAGCGATAATAAAAGAGGCAGCCCACTCAAACAAACTGGTCTATTAGAGAACGGCCTGGTAAGAACACGTTCTATCTTAGGACCGAGTTACTAATGATGGGCAAAAGATTATTTATGGGAACAGGAAGTGGCCGCGCGGGTTAAAGGGTGGGCGTGGTCAAATTTAGACTAATGCAAGTCAATGAGACGACTACAGTAATGTTCACTGCAAGTCTTTATTTGAACGAGTGAGTGGTGATTCAAAGGAATAGACCGGTACTTGAGTGGGTCATACTCTTCTATTATGTACTCACTGGTGCATCATAATGATACGTTTTAGGTTTATTCAGAGCACTGACTCCTGAAATACTTTAACGAACAATTATTCTCTCCATTTAAATCTAATTTTTGAGCAATACAGCTGCCCACGTAGGTACGTGCGCGCACACACACACACACTATACACCCGCACATGTAGGTACGTACTCGCATACAAGCTATACACCTGCACATGTAGGTACAGGCATGCACACACATACAAACAAAGGTATACACCTGCACCCAAAGGTGTGTGCACACACACAGGCTATGCACCTGCACAGGCTATGCACCTGCACACACAGGCTATGCACCTGCACGTACGTACATATATACATGCGTATGGTAAAAAATTTAAACACTTCAGTTATAACCCACACTAAAATTCTTTTCGAACAATTCAGTAAAACCCATTCATTTTCTTACTCTGAAATGAAATGAGCACAAACGTTTTATAAAAATTCTAACTCGTCTTCATGACGCTCTATAAGGAGCCATACGAAAAGAATGGGACATGGGAAAACGAAATGAAACACCGACACGATGGAACCCAGGAATAAATTTGAATGGAAGCACAACAACATTAGTACAGTAATATTTCCTTCGGCTAGCCTCGAAAATGGGTATTTTCTTCAGCCCATGAATTGTTTAGTAAAAGACTGCGAAATATAAAATATGCAGAAAATGGCACTCTAGCGTTTAATTAAAAACTAAACTGAGTATAAAATATGCAGAAATAGGCAATCTAGCGTATAATAATAAATTGAGCGGAGTATAAAATAAGCGGAAAAGGGCAATAACCGTTTAAATTTTGAACTGATGATCTATCGAAATACACAGGAGTTTTAAGCCATATGAAGTAACAATGTGTACAGTTATTTCGTATGATGCATCAGCACACGAGGGATATAAATCTTTTACTACTCTTAAATTAAAGCGACATATTAAAGCGACAAAAAAAATTCATCAGTACTCTGCCACCCGAATCCTCCTTGGGCCCGGCAATCCACGTCGCTGCGCCACAATTCCCAAAGGTGAGTTATCCTTTGCTGATCATGTTCCCTTATCACTTTACAGTATATACAGCATCTCTAGATATCTAGGCTGTTTCCATCATGTTTTCTTCATTTAAGTAATCATTAATTGTAAATAACGATTTAAACAACGAATGATATTACGTTGAAATAAAATCATGAATTATTTCAGGTGATGACAGCCTATCATGATTAACCTCATTTCCATTGAAAATACGAGTTCGCACGGAACTTCAAGAGAACTCATGTCGGTCAGAAAAATATACGACGAATTAAAACAGAAAAATAGCTTCTCAACATATATATTTACCAACCACCAATAATCACCATACAACTCACGCTTCCCCGTAACGCAACTGCGGAGGGCACGCTTCTGAAAAGAAATGAAAGCCAGAAACTTTCACAATTCCCGAGGTCGCAGATGCTGACTAATGAGAACCGTGAGACGGAGAGGTCGGTCAGATCTGTCCGCATTTGCGTCTCGAGGGGCACACGGCGCAGCCAGAGGGACATCAGAGAGAGAAAGAAGCTTCGTCTCCTCGAAGTCTTAACTGATGGATGTCGAATATCTCTTCCGCCCACTGCGGGAATTGTGATCTGCGGGCACCGACCGAAGATCCTTCTCTCAAAAACGACACTTAGACGCGACGTTAGCAACTCCGTGGTGAGTTGAGGTGTGCTTTGTAGAACGCCGTAATGAATTGTAACTGGGTTCAGCTTGGAATGTGCTTACGTAAACAGATGTCTTGAACACGCACGCATCACAGCTTGAGATACTGATGTTCACATGTATATCTGATGTACCAGGATATCCATCCGATATGCTTACATAAATCTGATACACCTGGATATTAACAGGCATCTACCTTCCGATGTACAGACATATAAGCGTGTATATCCAGACAAACCTTGTGATGTATCTAGATCCACATGAATATACCATGGGAAAGTATCTTGATATAGACCCATATATTTACTCGATATATTCGTGCTGACAACAGCATGCCTTGCTCACAATCTACGTATTAGGTGCAGCTCACTTAACGACTTTCCCTTCATCAAAACGTGTGGGCACCAAATTTTGGCCGGCGAGTTAAGGCTGCAAGCGGGTAGAGAATTCTGGATCCATTGCAGGTCGTCAGCCCTGCACTGTACGTCAACACGACTCCCTCGCACTTCAGCTGGGCACGACCGACAGTTCAAGGCAACAGGTCAACATTGCGTCATGTTAGCTGTGTGTCAATATGAACGATTGTAAATTAATGAGAATACTAAATTTGATACTTCCTTCAGGATGAATGAAATTGCATATTTAACGAATTAAATACACACAAATGACCCCATCCACCGCACACATACACGTCCCTTCATCCAACACACAGCCTACACGCACGCACGCACATCACCATCCCGTTTACTAGCGAAGTTAGAAGCAACAAAAGACGCCCCCTAGCACCGCCGGTCACGGCTTCCTAATCTCCAGCGACAGTGAAAAATGACGCGCCAATGTCTTCTTTGAAGAAAAAATGTTTCCAACTCCCTTAAGTTCAGTGGAGGTCGAAGGCATGGCACAAGGCAACACGTACACGACAGCTTCAATGGAGGGCAGTGTGGCAGACCTTTGAGCCGCCTGCTGCTGCAGCTCTGTAGCCGTTATACCAACGTGCTGGTGTGCTGGGACGTTCTGGTGTTCTGCTGGTGTGGGTGTTACTAACGTACACGTGTGTAATGTACTCCTGCATTGTTGCTGCTCTGTAGCCGTTATACCAGCGTGCTGGTGTGCTGGGACGTTCTGGTGTTCTGTTGGTGTGGGTGTTACTAATGTACACGTGTGTAATGTACTATATTGTTGCTGCTCTGTAGCCGTGATACTAAAGTGCTGATGTGCTGAGTAGTTGTGCAGTTGTACTGTACTGCTGGTGTAGGCAATGCTGCTAATGTAGACGTGCGTTTTGTACTCCTGTACTTCTACTGCTCTGTAGCTGTGATACCAACGTTGTTTGCTGAGTAGCTGTGTTGTACACCTGGTATGGGTGCTGTACATGTGGGTGCTAAGTAGCTGTGGGGTACGAACGTGTGCCGAGTACAGTGTGACCCACGTTAATAGTCTATTCTAATGCTGCATAAAATATAAGTTCACTGAACGGTGAGAAGTATTTTTGATGAATATTCATCTTTGGGAATCTTTAGATAGCTAGTTGCAATGTTAACAAAAAATATTGAATGGCGCCGTTATTTTTCTTAAAATTTGCCGTGTTCACTAACCCACGACGTTAATTCAACATGACATTGAGCTGAGTCTAGTATTAAAAGAAAAAAAGAACATCTCACCCCCACTTAAACATTTTTATACATGCTAATCTTCAACATATGAAATTGAGAAAAAGTTACTAAACATTGAGGTTATTTTTTAATATTTCCATTTTATGACTTCAAAATGAGACTTCCCATGCATTTTATGACTTCAAAAATGTGATTCTTGAATCAGTCAGATTCTTATTTGTAGCAGCTGGCGCAGATCTCGAATAAACTTTTATAGTAATCTATGACTCTCGTTTTGAAGAATATTGCCGACTATCATCATAAATCTCTTACTTTATGATGGACCAGAAATATTCGATTGGGTTCAAATCTGGTGAATTTGCCGCCTCACCATTAAATTGTTGTCCTTGAATCCCTATGACGACATATATTGCTTAGTTGCTTCGGCAGAATGTGAGAGCGCGTTGTCTTGCATGAAGATTTTTTTTTTAACTGACATAGGCTGGTCTTCCAGGCGAGGTGGAAGACCTTCGCTCAAAAGTTGATAATAAGAAGCGGGAATTAATTTCAACACCATCGGGAACCGTTAGAGGGCCGATGAGACGGGCCAGTATAATTCCAGCCCACAATATTACACCACCTCCACCTCGATGGTGCCGAAAACGGTGATGTTACTCGGCACCAGTTCCAACTCCGCCCGTGGACCATCCGTCAGGTGTCAGGTGGTAGCTTTTGTATCATTTGTGAACAATACATACTTCACATCTTGCTTCTTATACGCCATTTCCCATCGAAGTTTAAACAAAATATGCCCTGAAGTCAAAAAGTATTTTTCGGGAGATTTAACCATTGTCAAAGAACACGGTTACAAGTAGATTGTGACTCACACTTTCGACATCAGCATTTGGAAATACTCTTACTTTTACATTCAGAATGTTTCACAAGTTGCTGCTTAATTTTCCTTAGATCTCGATTCGTCAAAGCCTTCATTCTGCTTTTATCAGGGCGCTGTTTCGTATGTCGATCCTTCAAAAGCCTTTGGACTGTCGTACCTTGTGACCTAAGCGGTAGCAATTGTAGAAAGAGATGATGTTTCTCAGCATTCTCAGCATCTGTAAAGGCTCAGCACGTCCCAGGACAAGATTGTGCTCTACAGACTATTATCGTGGTTCACCTAAAATGCAATATAAGCTAAATCAAGGGCCGCTTTCGTCATGAAATAAAATACGAATTGCGAACAAATGTTTCGATACGCCGCTCATTACATTATAATCCGTCATTTTTAAAATTATTCTCAGCAGGAAGAAAGTGTTTCATTGAAAAAATAAAATGAAATTTCACTGCGGGTCACGTTGAATCTACTATAGAAAATTCAAACCAATTCAGTTTTAGTAAACGTTAGCGATTTTTTTACCCATTCGTGCTCAGCGAATACATCGCCTTGCGCATCGGCGCAGTCAACTGTTTTTAGTGAGGTGTCGAGGCTGGTGCTCTCATGGGGACGATTATCAGGTTATTGAGAGCGGCGCTTGGTCTACATATGAAGCTCATTCCCTACTCTTACTTCTATCTTTCGTCAGTTTGTGTGAATGTGTTACGTTATGTTCAGTTTAACGTTACTTCGCATGTTCGTGCCGTCTTAGTTCCACCTCACCAGTGTAGTTAATTTGCTCAAGGTCTGCTAACTTGGGCTACTCTAATGATGAACTTCCAACGTGGCAGAAGGCCAGGTAACGTCCTAGCGGTCTCGCTTATTAAGTAGCCAATTTAGTCATTTGGCTCTTTGCCTGTGACTTTCCCGTCGGACAGAAGCTTATCGGCCGATTTCAGCGGAGTTATTGGGTGATGGCTCTTTTAATAAAGTTACCTTGTGTTTCAGCTATGCTGCTCGGGCATGTCACTTAGCAGCAATTCACTTCCAAGCGTTGAGTGGAGCGAAATCTACAACTGATTTGCTCTTTCTGGTAGTTTCAAATAAGCTGTTATTCATGGTCCCTACCAGGCGACAGATAGGTACGTCAATCCTTCTATGGTTCTAGATTGGTTGTGATTTTGTGAATAACTTGACTACATTGAAATTTAACTATAACCCTTCAACACAAAGTGAAGCAAATTCTTACCATCAGATAAGAATACCGCTTCTCATTTGGTCGGATCCAACGAGGAAGCGAAACTTAATTTGACGCTGGGAGGAAGTGAAAGGTTCCGACGTAACTACGCACTGAGGGGCCCTTCACACGGTCAGTCAGTGAGTCTGAAAGAAGTGTCGGCAATCCCCCAAATATGGGTCTCGAATACTAACTTTCCTCTCAATTCTAGAGTCAGGTCGGAGTTAAGAGGAGAGTTAAATTGGGAGTTTTACCTTGTCAAACTTCCAAGCTGCACAAAAACGCTGTTGCAAGTCATCTGAGCTTTGCTGAAGAACACTTGGGAGAAATGGCATGAGTTTTGGAAGACTCGCTTGGTCTGACGAAGCCAAGATTGAATAGTTCGGTCGTAAGTCCGCACGTCATGTGTGGAGGACACAAGGAACAGCCTATGAGAGGCATGATACCATCCCAAGCGTGAGCACGGAGCTAGGCGGCGGCACAATGGCTTGGGGTCGTTCCACAGCGCATGGCACGGGTGCACTCATGTCATTGACGTGAAGATGAACCGTCTTATATTCGAGGAGAGTTCCATTCCAAGGGCGTAGCGCTTATTCCGACGGCGGAAATGACAGTTCCAGCAAGACAACGACCATAAGCTCACGGGAAAATTAGCATCCGAATGGTTTACGAAAAATAAAAATCGATGTCTTCCCATCGGTCGATCCCAAAACCTCAACCGGATCGAACATCTTTGGCAAAGACTGAAAGAAAAGGTTCATCGGAGAAGCCATATGAATCATCAACTGAAGAAAATATACGCGGAAGAATTGGCTCCTATATCACCACACGCTTGTGAACCTTTAATTTTGTTATATGAAGACCGTCTCTGAGCACTAATGATCCAGAAAGGTATTTTGCAACTAAATATTAAACATAAGAAACTTAAACAGCATGTTTTTTCCTACGCCATGCATTTTTTGTACGCGTATGCGACCTCATTCTCGTAAAAGAAGAAACTTTGTTCAGTATATTCACTTGGTATTCATCAGAGCATCAGCTGCACTATCGCAGGCCGATGCTGACTAATGTTGTGCTGCCTATGTGGCGGGGGGCACAGAAGTAAGTACACTTAGAGAGTGCATTTTTGATTCAACATCTAGCTAGCTAATATTCGTAGAGTTCACACAGAATATGCATTTTATAATGTACTCTCTAAGTGCACTTACTTTTGTGCCCTCACTGCACGTGACATAGGCAGCACTGCATTAGTCAGCACCTGCCTGCGATAGTGCAGCTGATACTTTGATTGATGTCGATATCAACCCATTTCCTAGGGAGGTTTCCTGTTGGATATACCAATTTTTAGTACGATTTACTTTCGCTTGAAAACGCTACGAGTGCAGTCGGGAATGGTCGGTTTGTACACAGAGAAGTTAAGGACGGACTCTTAAAAGCGAGTCAAAGTTTTCATTTTGTTATTGTTGCTTATCGATTCAACATTCAACGATTTCGTTCGCACAAAGTTGAAAACTTCGAACGAGGTAAACACGAGTTAGCGCGTCCTAGCCAGGAAGAGGTTCATCACAATAATGATGAGATAATTTAAACAATAATGGCGATTACCCGGAAACAATAATGGCGATTACCCGAAAATAATAATGGAGATTACCCGGAACTTACCACTCCAGCCACGACCAGCTTACAGTTATCACTGCGCACCACGAACAGCAGCCCATTGTCTACTTTTACCAACCATCATTAGTGGTATTTTTTATATATTTGAAAGCCGGTCACTCTGCATTAAGTGATTAACCAGCGGCACACTACGAAGGCCGACTAATTACCCTAACTACGGAGCTTTGCGTTGCGATTTTCCCGGAACTTCGGCGGATAAAATGAGCGCGAGGCTCCGATTCGGGGCAAAATACATGTCAAAGATTGTACATGAAACGCGGAGCGGCCAGCGTGGGAGCAGCGGGGCTAATTGAGAGGGGTCGAGTGTGCCACTCACTGAGTGGGCAACGCTAGTGGTGCAGTGTGCCACTCACACTGAGTGGGCAACGCTAGTGGTGCAGTGTGCCACTCACTGAGTGGGCAACGCTAGAGGTCCAGTGGGGCGAGCACATTTCGAAGCCCCCCTCTCCCCCTCCCACCCCAAGTCTCTGTACCCTGGGAGCGGCAGTGGGTGTACTGTGTGAGGTCGCCTAACCCTGATCCAACCCTCGAATATAAGACAGCTTCGTCGCCCCGCGGCCCAAAATATCGCTCCTC
>VOMN01008840.1:0-15590 GCA_014899125.1 Orchestia grillus
TTTGACAAATGCCTTTTTGCAGCACCAAATACTGTTATTCAAGCTGTGAGCAGGGCAGAAATCAATCTTGAGTACTTTAATCGGATATGATATCAGCAGAACAATATCTGGCATGCAAATCCACTAGCAGAAGGAAGTAAACAGTGTTCCGTACCTTTGAATCTATTGTGACTGATTCATCTATTTTAGACGCCAAAGGTAGAGGGACGACAGAACGAGATCTCTTGACGCGGACGCACGTGACGTTTCCTGGAGGTACTTTTTCAACAGACCGCTATAAAGTACTTTACACAGTTACTCGACCATCTTTATCTTCAGGATTAGTTCTTTCTTCGCGTCTGAAACGATCGCCAAAATAAGCTTCCCTCCTAGAAAATGGCTGCTGGACGGCGAACAAAGGCAGGGTGGCGGTTGAAACCAGCATTACTGTAAAATGCTTCATTGGTAACTGAGCCTTCAACGTGAGCTGTTGAAGACCTAGCATACAAGTTATCACCGGAATTATACTTACAACCTATGCCACCATCACCAAATAATCGCTTAAGAGTTGGACACATGTTATTGAACGTCATTGCAGATGTGGTGGACAGCGCTAGCTGGAAGTGAGCTTCGCTTGAATTGCAACTTTTCAAAAGTCAACATGCAACTACAAAACCAGGAAGTTGCACGCTGTTCTTCAGTTTGAAATTTAGAAGTTCAAATTCACCAAGATCTTCATCTTTAGATTAAACGACAAATAATTCTTGAAGCATCTCCAATTTTCAGCTTGAAGGAACTCACGATCTGATTGATTTTCTTTAGTAAACTATCCACACAGGTTTCAAATTTCATTTCATCTATTGTCAACTCCAAAGTAACCTGTCGTGCTCTTCCAGGAAGAGTTAAATGAATTGCAATCGTCATTTTGTATAAGAGCAAGACTTTAATTAGAGTCCACAAGCGAATGTCTTTTGTTTTGTACTTCGTATAAAATTTCTTTCTCACGAAATAGAAGTGGATTTTTCATATTAGAGACTGCCATTTCATGCATAAATTCAGGTAACACCACAACCTGATGTGCTCTGTTACCATTGATGGATCTTTACCTGATCATCACTGAGAGAAGACTTCGTCTTTAGCCGAGCTAGTCCCACGCCACCCATCCCAGATGGCGGACAAATCCAAGATGGCTGACCACCAGCCTATCACAGACCAACAAACAAATAGTTCTCAGACAGATCTCCCGCATATTAACATAAATTTTATGCATTAAATACTGCCAAGAATGATCCATTACTTCAGGAGCTTATTGAACAGTAGCTCGCTATTTCAGTGTGTGCGTATGTGATGCAATTTTTAGGAAACATTAGTGTTTCATTTTATAATTTAGTAACATTTAAATAGTATAACAAGAATCATGGATACAGAAAGAAATGTCCTGATGTCGTTTTTAGTTAGGATTCATTAGAACGTTAGATTTTTTATAGAGATTGTGTAATAATGGTTATGTGACTCCTTCACTAGTCTCTTGAAATAAAGTAATGAAAATACATATAAAAGCGGTAATAGCTAGAAAGTGCTTTTTGTACTAGTGGTCCGAACAAGGGCATGGTTGACACGTTACTAAATATTTATGTTTGAATTATGGGTATTTTTAAATACATTTTTAGTATTTGTGGAAGGGGACACCGTTAGGTTACCTCAGCTTTAGCTAGGCCTTCGGGACTTCCATCTTTCTTGTCCACTTAGCTTCTCTCAATTTTCAGGTTTCCTTCTGATGTCTTCATTTTTCCTTTCGCTGAGATCTGAGATCTTTATTTTTAATTTTTCTTCCTTTCAAACTTGCTGTTTTTATGCGCAGGGAATCTTGTGTTGAAACACACTTTTGCGTATATTTTTCTATTCCATACTAAGGGGCTCTTCTTTTTTGCTCTTTGAATCACATATTATATGGGTAGGCTGCTTTAAAGTAACTAAATATATTAATAATAATAAAATAATTCAGAATGCATTTGTAGAGAAATTTAATGCATGCATGTAAACAATTTTTGTGCATTTAGAGATTTTGGATACCTAGGTTGGATATGAGCTTTCATAGGCAAACATTTTCAAATGGGCGTCTGGCAAACGCATTAGATGATCCACGCGAGGTCTGCCATTCAGGCCACTGTAGTGCGTAACGATCCCTGCCTAATTCAATGGCTTGTGCTATTTTCTTCCCGCTGTATACTTGTTACTATACATATTTTTCGCATATGTTGTTACTATACTAGGTATATTGTTGCTCTCTCACTTTACTGATACGCTGCAAGACTAGCTTATTCTGGGGCCTGTGATACCTGAAAGACACGCTGAAGCTGCACAAACTAATACCAGTTCATTTTAAACTCATTCAATAATGGCGATGTGGGTTCTGCAGTTCTCTTTGAAATCAGTATCGAGTATTCACCGTTGCACTATCGTTGAGTCAAGTATAAAAAGCACACGTTATCTTTCAGGTTTCACTGGCATACGGGGTGTGAAGCGCTGAGGAGGGTTCCCAAGACCCGCAGTGCCACCGGCCACTAATAACAACAACAACCTTCGGCCTTCCACTTCACAGTCGTGTGGGAAAACTCGTGTTTCTTTGGATTCCATCTTAAAGTTAGAGCTGAAGCCAACGACGCTCCTGCCTCGGCCATTCGCGTGGACGTGCGCTGCTGACCAGCTCTGAACTGTAGCCTGGATACGTGCTTGTGTACCTTGATATTAACGATAGCGGTCCAGTTCTCATTTCTCCCGTTTCTACGTTTTCTTCTGCTCGGAACGAGAAGTTTGTACTCGGGCGTCAATGAAATGAAGCTGGTAATCAAATGTTGCCCGTGATACGTGTTGCAGATACATATTCAAGTTTAATTTTGAATTTTGGACTTGTAGTTTTTCATTTTGACTTAATTTGACGGGAAAAACTGGAACGTTACGTTAACGCACTTGAACAAGCGTCGAGGCCAAAACTATTTTACCAACGAAACAAGCATCTTGGAGGCTGCTGTTGTTTAATTCTTTTATTATGTAAATGATAGGAAATTTGTTGTCTAAGAACAATTAATTAGCCAGAAACCTGCTTTGTTCCCAATTCTTGGTAGGAATAGTTTCTATAGGAATCAATTTAGCCTATGGAGAAATGTGTTGAGTGAAAACGACAATCGCGTATGAAAACTCAGTTTCGTACGTCAACTACGGTCAAAAGATCATTTCTGTCTTGAGAATCGAGCTCTTTTGCGTGCGTCGTCATGAATGTAAGCGGGATGCCTGACAACGTGCGGCGCAACGTGCGTTTTGCAGCTGCAGCTGTGGCGAGTGCAGCTGCGGCATCTGCCGCAAGTGGCAGCAACAACAATAACGTGAGTGGCCCGAGCCTCTCGTCTTTCGCGTCTCCGTCTCTGACGGGTCCCCTGAACTCTGCGTCAGCGCGGCTGATGATGCCCCCCAGGGGAACCAAACGCCCCATCTCCGTGGTGCAGGATGGCATCGAGGGCACCGCGCAGGACATCAGCTCCGACTTCCTGTGCCCCATTTGCCTGGAGCTCATGAAGGAGGCGCACATCATCAGCTGCGGCCACACCTTCTGTCGGGTCTGCCTCGAGAAGAGCATCAACAACAGCAAGCGATGTCCCAAGTGCAACTACTCTGTCTACAGCACTGAGAACATCTTCCCGAACCACCTGGTGAACCAGCAGGTGCTCAAGTACAAAGAGTCACTCGAGCTCAACGAGACAATTAGCCGGAAAAGCAAGAAGTCGCTGCTCACATACCTGCAGGCCTATATTGGCCAAAGCTCGGGGTCTATGAGGGTGTCGGACCTCAGCTCCCTTATCTCCATGTTGCAGGAAAAAAAAGACCAACTCCTTGCCGACTCGGACGAAGTAAAGTATAAGCTTCTGGATACTTTCTTAACGGAGCTCAGAAGAAGAAAAGAACTCCAGTTGGATGCCATCAACAAGGAACTGGCTATCGTCAATTATGATTTGGATTCCATCAAGCATTTCTTAAACCAAAAGTGTGACCAGATTGTCAAAGAGGAAGGCATCAATGGAGAATCGGATATCGGTGTTCCGAGCACATCGAGCATGGGCGAGTCGTACGACGACATCGAGTCCCGAGCGACCGCCGCAGCCGACTGCGAGGAGGCAGACTTCCAGTTCATTGAGGGCTTCAACGTCCCTGTCAAGGACGAGCTGCCCGCCAGCAGCACTTCTCTCGACGCCAAGAAGAAAAAAGTTCACCTCAATTTTGATGAGCTTAGCAAAAGTTATTTTACGTACAGAGTACCTGTGCTTACTGACGACCCTCCAACGTCAAGTCTTTCTAAAGCTCGACATGTCAATGAAAACCTCGACAACTTTGGCAAGTGTATTTGTAAGTTCTCTCAGTTCAGCTGCTTGAGAACGCTCGCTACGATAGACTACGCCGGTGACAAATTTCCCGCCTCTAGTAACATTGCTTCCAGCATCGAGTTTGACAAGGACGGCGAATACTTCGCAGTAGCAGGCCTCACTAAGAAGATCCGCGTGTTCGACTACAGGAATGTCATTGGGGATGTAGTGGACATCCATTATCCCAGCTCAGAAATGGTGTGCGATTCGAAGATCAGCTGCGTGAGTTGGAGCTCTTACCTCAAGCACAAGCTCGCCAGCAGCGACTATGATGGGGATGTGACCATCTGGGATGCCTTCACTGCCCAGAAACAACACGTTTACAAGGAGCATCAAAAGCGCTGCTGGAGCGTTGACTTCAACAAGATGGATACGAAACTGATAGCTTCTGGCAGTGACGACGCTTGTGTCAAACTCTGGCACCTCGACAGTGATCGCTCCATCACCAGTTTGGAGGCCAAGGCGAACGTGTGTTGTGTCCAGTTTAATCCTGGTAGTCGTTACCGCCTAGCGTTCGGCTCGGCCGACCACTGCGTACATTATTACGACTTGAGAAAAATGAAAGAACCTTTGAGGCTATTCAAAGGACATAAAAAAGCCGTGTCGTATGTCAAATTCATTTCTGGCGATGAGTTGGTGTCGGCATCCACTGACTCCCAATTGAAAGTGTGGAATGTGAACGAACCGAACTGTGTTCAGTCTCTTCAGGGGCATCTCAATGATAAAAACTTTGTGGGTCTCGCCACTGATG
This sequence comes from Orchestia grillus, assembly GCA_014899125.1. Classification (NCBI taxonomy): domain Eukaryota; kingdom Metazoa; phylum Arthropoda; class Malacostraca; order Amphipoda; family Talitridae; genus Orchestia; species Orchestia grillus. Next base: position 5,146 of record VOMN01008840.1, read on the forward strand.
GAGAATACGTTGCCTGTGGATCTGAGAACAACTCTCTGTATGTCTACTACAAAGACCTGCCTAAAAAAATGATTTCATTTCGCTTTGACCAGCGTCGGTTTATAGTGGACCCAGAAGCCCGGGAAGAAGATTCTACGGACTTCGTATCGGCAGTGTGCTGGAGACGAGGGTCCAACGTCCTTGTGGCTGGCAATAGCCAAGGAATTATCAAAGTCCTTCAAATGATCTAACATTTCAAGTGCCTTAATACTCAGCTAATTTCAGGAGTTTTTCGCTGGTAGCTGTTTTGCTATTAAATTTTCTCCTTTGCCTGATTTTTTTTTCAAGTTTTGGGACTTTTCTATCCCTAAGGGTCAACTGTCATTATTGACTTCAATTTTGCAATTTTGAACTTCAGGTGTTCAGAACAACCAACTGCGGTGCACAATAATTGGTTGTGAAAAGCTGTTGATTTTATTGTATTGTTAGGGAGAGCTTATTTCCGTCTCCTTTTTTCTCAGTTACTGGGTTGGTCTGCGTGATATTCTAAAAAACTTCTGCAAGAGTACACTCGCATTTGTTAAGTTTTTCCTTTCATTCCTTTTCACCAGAAACCTTAGAAGGTTAAAGTGCTGTATTTTTTGTAGTGTATATATGTTCGATTAGGCAAATCTTCAAATCACCACAAACTATAAATTTAAGTTCTCTTTTTGTATTTTCTCACGCTTCTCTTCATTTATTCTTTTTTGCTCTGAATGGTTTTGGTTGTCCGGGTCGATCATCCTCTCATCTCAATAGTTGTCTAAACTTGGCCTGCTTTTGACGCTCGCGTTTCCAGCATCGGAAAATAATTCTGTTTCTTCAAGTTTCTCCACTTTAGTTTAAGTGTTAATTTTTGAGTTCAAGATATGCTTTTGTTTGTTTGTGAATATTTTATGACGATTGATATATTATTAAATCCCTACCGGGGTAAATATACCAGTTAATATTAGTATATTTACCAGATAAATTTAGCTAACAGACATCATCCTGCGATATCAGTATTTTAGGTACGGTTTGACGGCTGTATTAAACTGCCAGGGTAAAAGCCAAATTTTAGAAAGATTTTCTATACCACTCACTGTTAAACTTGTTCCTTTTTGTTTATTTTTTAGTTTTCGGCCAAGGTCCTTAATGAATTCTATCGTCTATTTTCGGTCAGTTCTATCGTCTAATCTGGATCTGCAGATGCTGCTGGAGTAGTAGGCCTTTGTCCTGCTGCAGCTGCTCCAGGCTGCCGACCTTTCTTTTCCTCCAACCTTAGAAGTTATCCTCTGCAGTCCGTGTGGATGTGCTCATTCGATCGCAATGTTGTTTCCTTTTTTCAGCTTGAGGACTTGGAGTTGAGAGTCGGTATTGCTGTTCGTTTCTGGGTGTGGTTGGGGGGTTTCCCTCAGTATTGACTCTCGTTCCTCGCCAGCGTTGGGGTGATAAATAGGGATTCCTGACATTTGTAGAGTGCAGTGGGATCGCAGATGCCTGCCTGACTGGAGAACGTAACTTGGCTGTTGTGAACTGCTCTGGACTTTTTTCCCGGCATCGTGATTTAATTTTGTGCAAATTTTTGTTGTAGCTCAATTGCAATTCTTCGTCGAAGGATTTTCATGTCTTTTCTGTTTCTAACTGAATTTTGAATTTTGTTTTCAGCGTTTGTGAAATACCAACACGAAGCTTGAGCGTCATGTGTTTTTCTTTGACAACTTGGTGCTGTGGTTTGGGCAGCACTCGCTATCACGTGTTGCGTAAAGTTGACGGCAAAGCAAATTGAATGGAAAATTTCAATTTTGCTATTTATGAATTTCTGCTGATATAAATCTTGCAAAAATCACTGCAATTACTAGGCTTGTTTTGATTGAGCAGTGGCCCAGTACTTGCTTGATCGTCACTCTTATGTGTATAGTGAAAGTTGACTCAAACATTCATACTAACTTTTATTAGTCCAGAATTGCATTATGATCTATTGTTTTGGTGTTGATTTTTGTCTTCACGGGACAGTCATTTTGTCAGGCTATTCTACGTTGATGAAATTGAAATTATTTTTAAAACTTCTGATCCCTCAGGAGACATAGGGTTGGCCGTAGGCAATAGGGTCAGGTTTGTCCATCCTGTGCCAAGGGGATGGTGTCCCCAGAAGAACATTGTTAGGTTACCCGAAGGCTAGGCCTTTGGGATTTCTGTCTTTCGTGTCCACATTGTTTTTTTTTCCTTTTTCATACCTTTTTCTCTGATCAATCTTTCCTTTTCTTCCGTTTCTTTCTTAACTTGCTGTTTCTATGCGCTGTGAATCTTGTGTGGGAACACACCTGTGCATAGATTACACGTTTTCCAATGTGTATTCTCAATGGCCTCTTCTTTTCGCTTTTTGGTTCACATTTCATGTGGGTAGGAAGCTTTAAACTACCTAATAATGTATTTAAAAAAAATAGTTCAAATTTATATGTTACTGAGCAGCTGCGTAGTACATGTCGCTAGTAAATGTTGATGATGTGAAGGAAAACCTGCGCTCATCCATCGTTTAATTAGTCACACATGTCTGTGGTGCAGTGCAATGCACTGTACTTGCATGGGAAATTGCTGATGATGTTTTTGTCTTCGTGAGGAAACTTCGTGTACCTTGTGCCCTTAGGAGGGATCGGAGCCAGTAAGCTGATCACCAGCAAAGCTTTTTTCTGGAATCTGTCGTGGGTTAACATTTTTTTGGAAGACGAGCTGAATTGTTTTTCGTTTCTCTATGGCTTCATAAATAATTAGTTTGAAACGAAGATTTTTTTTGTGATATTGTTTCGTATGGTTTTCAGTGACACCGTCAAAATAGTTTCTAATCTGATATGACAATGTATCCATAAATAATTGATATATGTTGAGTATCATTTGTTCTAGCAAAGCCAGATTGAATTTTGGAAATTGTCCTTTACTTCTTCTCGTGAGTGCCTCCAATGTTACCGTTGACACTGTGAATATTGAATTATTTCCTTTAGAGCTGCTCACGCGGCTGCTGCTGCTACTCCTTGGAAAGTTGTGTGAATGCAGCAACCGCAGTTTGTATAAGTGACAGAAATTTTAAGACATGATAGTATAACATAAAAACGTGGCGGATTGGATTTGTTAAATTATGAATTGTGAGGCGCCGATGATAAGCTCTGCTTTATATCGATACCTGAACCTAAGTCTGTCCAGTTAATGAATTTCAATTGAGAGGTCGCACATGCATTGGTGTGTTGTTATAAGTGGTATTTGAGTGGGACAGTGGGTTATGACTGCGTAGGTCCGAATTCAACAGCCTTTGATTCAGTTGTAACATATACTTATGTGAACAGAAGAGTTTTGTTTTGTAACGAGTTTTTCTTATGTTGCCCATGCGAGGATACTGTTTATTATCATTTTATTTACGGCAATTCAGGGTTCATTCTTGAACTGATTGTCAGGTATTAATTCTCTGATAATGGTTTGAATATGACCGTTTCTTCTATAAGAATTTAATGTTCATCGCTTACTGGACGTCACTGCACCATATTTCCCACAGTTTTAGCGACGTGTATGGCTTTAGATCTTGCCTACTCTGCATAAATTGTATTGAAGGCGTTAATTAACATCTTCCAAAATACGGTTGATCATTACTCAAAGTTTCCGTTCATACATTTATAAGTCTCATGTTTGTACACATTCACAAATGCTGCGATAGGAGCCTTTCACTCGCTTATTTCCGGCACGGAGCTGACTCGCCCAGCCCTCCTTACCTGAACTTCCGTTGCAATATTTCCTGCTTATTTTATAGAAATACTTGTGCGATGCTTGAATACTGTCTCTCCCGTTGGTGGTAGCGCTCGGTAGTTGAACATAAAGTTTATTGCTAGGGTTGCGGTTAAATTGTACTTTCCCTTATTGCAGTGTTGGGATCACATGTGATGTGAAAACTGTGGTAAAAATTGAATATATTAGTTGGTAACGGTTACCTGGTATTCATTGCCCTCAGTGTTAAAGTACACCCCAAATATTCGTATATTTAGGAACTTCAAAGCCACATTTTTACGCTATTACCTTGTATATATCAAAAGATCTGGAAGCATCATCCAGCATCCCTGGTAATTTTATCCCCAACGAGTGTAGCTATCGTACGAATGTATGTACGTATCATCAGGGATGCGAACTTGTAGAGTTAGAGAGGCCTCCCAGTTGTCTCGACTCCTGAGATCTCCATCCCTTGCACGAAATAAATACGCTTGGGTCGGAGTTCCGTGCCTAGTTCCGATGGACTTCTTGACTGTAAGAGCACCACTGGTGCAGTGTTGGGCTGTTCCGGACGGCTCTGCCGCTAGCTTCTCGAACAAAGCCAAGAGCAATCTTATTGGAAATATGCACAAGACTGCGGCTACTCCTTCACACAAAGCTTGCCTGCAGTCTTATCGCAAGTGCACGTCAAACTTCACCGACTTTTTCGTACAAAGCTAGCTGCACTACCATTGTAAATGTACGCAGTACTGCAACTTCTTGTTCGTACGATATTAGCTTCAATATTGTTATAAATATGCATGAAACATCACCTACTTTTTCGTACACACTTTTTTGTTCAAAGCTAGCTGTTGTCTGATGGCAAAATAAATGACACGGTAGTGAACTGCTTTGCTACCCAGACTTTACGCATGGAACTCATGTCGCCTCACTGCTGCAGTGGCGGTCCCATCAAGGCGGGCACGGGCCGTGTGCTGTACGGGGTGTCCCCCGCACACCCCGTGGTGTGTGCGGTGGGGCTGGGGGACCGGGGGGTGTTAGAGGGGTGCCCGCTGGAGCTGAGGGACGAGCGTAAGGAGGCCGTGCGCGCGGCCGTCGCAGGTCAGTGTGTGAGTGTGTGTGTCATGTTGATGGCTTGTCTATTTCTTTTACAAGCGAAGAAAGTTGCATCTGTAGAGTTTGGCCCCTGCCTCACCTTAGCTCGCAAAAGATGTTTTTTCTGATGTCAGTATTACGTTGGTAGGCTGTTACAGGTACGTGTGTATGCCAAGGGCGTTTTGCTCCATTATACAAATGTTTGTTAAATGGAAAATTTAAAGAACGTTGGTGATTTCAGGCTTTGTACAATATTACATTTTAATTTTCGTATCGTATAAAGAATAATTCACACAACGATATCATATGTTAAGGAACTAATTGTACTCTTAATTGATATATTTTTCAAAGTTTGAGAAATTTTAGCATTTGAACAATTCTGGTAGATCATGCAAAATCACTATAGGTACTGAATATGAACAAGAAATCTGGTCTTGCTGAAGTAAATCGTGCTAAAATTACTTCTATGCTAGGTAGTGGTATGCCAACACTAGAAATATCCAAAAAGTTGCGTCGTGATCACCGTACTGTCAAATTATTGTTTTTTGTGGTAAAATTTGCTAAGACGTTAGAAGACAATTACGTAAATTATCATCAAGGCATGATCGTACAATAAAGTTAGATACTTCCAGAACTCCTCATTCTATCAGAAAGAATATTTTTGAAGCGGCTGGCACACTAAAAGCTAGTCCGCCAGGTGTACAATCTTCAATGTCCTTGCAATTGAGCGTAGCATACAGAACCAAAAGGGTTGAATGGGCGCATAATTACGTGGTCTATTTAGCAATGTAATATTTTACTAATGAGCCCCGTGCAACACTCGATGGATTTAATGGGTGGTCATCTGGGGGGCTGTTGAATGGTAATTCCACACAAGGGCACATTTGTCGACAGCAAGGTGTTGAGCGAGTCGGTTTGGGCAGGTATCAAAGGTGCCGAGTTAATCAGCCCCTAAAAACTACTTAATGGATTGAAATTGAATTCTAATTCATATTGTAAGTTCTTGGAAGATGCCTTTCTTCCCGGGCTTGATGATCAACTAATTTTGAAAAGGTCTTTGCTATTTCAACAGGATAATACATCTGCACGCAGACCGAAGAACATACCCAACTGGCTGTAAGACCATGGATTCAAAGGCGCAATTTGATGGTCTAACCTCCAAGCTGTCCCGATTTGAATCCTGTAGAACATTTATGGTTAAGAGAAGGATTAATGTTGATAGCAAGTAATATTTATGCTTAGAAGTTACGTAAGAAGCGATTGATGGTACTTGTCGATCAACTCAACCATTTGAGATAGCACAATTGGCATCAGCATTTGACAGACGTCTCGTTAGGCTGTTTGCTCATAGCCTGTATTAAGAGTTTTAGTTGTTAGTTATTCGATTATACTCGATCGTACTCAGTAATTGAGCTCAGAAATATGTAATTCCTCGACAAAGTATCAAATAAAAATGTTGTTCGTATTTTTGTTCTTTGGGCATAAAGTGAACGTTAAATTTGGACATACGTGCATAGACAATAAAAAATGAAATTTTTCACTTGAATAATCAATTGAGGAACCATACTGTCAACTTTTGTTTCAAAGAATCCATTACCGTCGAGCGGAGTAAACTGTTGCATGCATCATTCCAGCGGGGTATCGCTCGCTGAGTGAGACTGGCGTGACCGAAGTGGCGGTTGACCCCTGCGATAACACCGAGGCTGCCGCTGAGGGAGCTGTGCTGGCCTCCTTCTTGTATCAGACCCTGAAGAGCAAAAAGAAGGAGAGGCCGCTGGTTGTACCCGCAGCGCAGCCTGACGACGCGTGAGTTCTGTTCTCGATTCACTACCAGACCAAATTCTTCTCATTTGGCTGGAAAGACAAAAGAGTCTGCGCGACTCGGCACCATGGAAAATACAGCTTTGACTCGTGTATGAGTCATTGGTAGTGAAAGTGTTAACTGAGAACAACATGTACTGCGAGATTTAAGGAATTTTTTCAATAGTCACTACTACGTGCCTGTTTTAAAACGTCTATTAGTGGCTCAAGAACTGGGATGGGGCGAAAGTTTAATGATTTTGATCTTTGAAAGGCCATTGACCGTTGTTCGTTTGTTACAAACTACTATGAATTCCACAGTCTAGTTTTATTTCATTTCATCACCGCCATTTTTTCTTTAGTGTAAAATAAGCCTTGAATTTAGTGAATAAATTAACGCTTGAAGAGAGAAAAACCACTGATTAAATGTAATTCGCTGTAACGGGGACTTGCGTATTTTCCTCCAACGTATTTGGAGAGATTCCTTGTTCAAGTTAATTGTTCGGGTATTATGCACATACAGCTGATCAGGACCCTGTTATGTAGTACGAGCGCCCTAGCTTTGTACTGAGGAGGTCCTAGTTCGATTCTGGGCGTGCACTGAGTGAATTTTAACTTAGTCAGGAACAAATTCAGTTAAGAAAGAACGATTGAGTCCCACAGTCCCCCCTTAACGTAGGTGCGCCGTTAGTGAGCTCCCCGGACAAAAATTAGGCGCGTTGAGTTGTTTGAGCTCTCCAGTGCATTGTTTTCGTGCTCCTCTCTAGGATGACAACTGCTCTGTGCATCAGGTTAGAACTATCATTTACTGGCAATGGCAGTCATTTCGGATAGGTCAGGCATTAAGGTTGGCCCCCCGAGTCCTTAGACATGAACCCAATAGGGAATTTGTTGGACCACCTTAAACGACAAGTTGGACGTCGAGAAGATTGTTCACGTACTGTAACTGCTGTACGAGATCAGTTGATGCTAGAGTGGTTGAAATCGACCAGGTGTACGTTAAGACACTTGTAGACTTAATTAATACTCCGCAGAATGACTGCCATTATTCGTGCTTGTGGAGGTCGTACACCATATTAGTAACAGGGGACTAATTTTTTGTCCCCGTGTTTTAATTACAAGGCCTCTAAAATTCTAATGGTTACATGCATGTTATCTTAATTGAAATTTTTTTTTTTGCTTACAATTTGATGTTGCGTCGCTGCAGGCTCAGATGCAACTCGGCGCCCTCAGGCAGTAGCTCTAGGTTCACACTGAACTGACATGCCAATTTTCTGCCTTAGCAGTATGATATGTTGCTGTTGTCATTGTTTGTTTTTAGGGAACGGAGAAATGCAAGTGAAAGCACTTGCATTTGTCTGTTGGGAAATTATGGTTTTGCTTCCGTGTGGTTTTCTGTCGGTCGAGCCGTGAACACTTCCTCGTGCAAAGTTTGTCGTGTCTGCTGAACTGCTGAAAAGTGTGCAAGTGTTGCTTCAAATGTCATTCTTTGCATTTATAGTCTTTCCAAATTTCTAAAAAGTCAATATAAAGATATAGAAAATGTACTGTTTCTATTGTGTCTCCCATTACGCTCCTCATTCGCCTTATATGTTATACGTAGTGCAAATATATGAAATAGTAAGAAATTATTTTTGCATGTATAGATCTGTAAATTGTACTCACGATTGATGAATAACTCTCAAAATTCATGAAGACCATAAAGCTCAATTCCTATTTTTATGAACTACATTTTATAAGGCATTGACAATTTTTACCCTAAAAATAATTTTAATTGACGTTACTCGTATATTTGTGTGGTGTTTTAAAAATGTGAATATTTCCTAGTAGAGAGAGAGAGAGAGAGAGACCTCGTTCAACTGTGTATTACTGTCCAGGTGGAAACGAGGGGAGGCGCTGGCGCGAGGGCAGAACTTGGCGCGAGAGCTGATGGAGACTCCGGCCAACCACCTTACGCCCACCATCTTCGCACAGGTCAGCTGCGTGTTTTGCTCACGAGAAAAACGTTTTTTGCGGTCAAGAAAGACGTTTTTATAGGACGAAAAAAACGTTTTCTGAGGGCGAGAAAGACGTTTTTCAAGACGAGAAGAACGTTTTCTGTACACGATAAAAACGAATGCTTTTCGTGAAAACTGAGAGGTATTTGCTTTGAGCTACGATGGCTACTTTTGTAAGATCAGGAAGGTTTTAATTGCATATCAGGGGTGTTATTTGTGTAGGCAGGTGTACACGCCTGTGCACAGGGCTATATACAGACCAATGCACAATCCAATGTGCGCCCAATACGCGACTCAGGCTGATACCCAACTCGACACACTGCCCGACACACAAAGGTCTAAGAAGTTTAATTCCTTGCCCAGAAAGCTCATGAGGTCCTGGAGCGCCTAGGCGTGACGGTGACGCCTCACGACCGCGCCTGGGCGCAGCAGCAGCAGCAGATGGGCGCCTTCCTGTCTGTGACGCGTGGCAGCGACGAGCCTCCTGTGTTCCTCGAGCTTCTCTACAAGGGCGCCCCCCAGCAGGAGCAGCACCTCGCTCTAGTAGGTAGGTCTCGGCTTGTGGAGGAGGCGTGCTGGACTATCGCTACACACTAGTGCGGTAGGTGCTGTTGATCTTACAATCGTCTCTGGAAGTATGGTCTTCCAGGTCTCTTAATGTATGATCTTCCAACGCACTTAATGTATCATCTTCCCATTCTCGTAATGTATGATCTTCCAATTCTCTTGATGTATGACCTCCCAACTCACTTAATCTACGATCTTCCTGCCTTCTATGGGACTATGATAGTAACCCAAAATGGGCTACGCAGCTCGTTCTTGTTGCCACGTGCTATCCTCAACACGTCTCCTGCGATGCTGCCCAGCGGTGGATCGTTTTGTTCATTGGCAAGCTACAAAATTGCCTCATTTCTGGAAACGTGTGGGTGCAATATTCGTTCATCAATTACTGGTTTATTGCAGGAAAGGGGGTGACGTTCGACACAGGGGGCATCTCCCTAAAGCCCCCCAAAGGTATGGAGGCGATGCGTGCAGACATGGGGGGTGCAGCGTGTGTGGTGGGGGCCGTACACGCCATAGCCGACCTGCAGCTTCCCCTCAACGTCAGGGGTGAGTGGGGGACGACACCGCTCATGCTGCCCTCTGTTTGAAGTGTATGACGTCATGTGCTAGACTCTCCAGGGTTTTGTTCCACTGTGTGTATAATTTATTAGGTGCACCTCAATTACGTGTTACATGTGCCTACATTAAGTGTTAAATGTTCGTCCATTAGATGTTAGACGTTCCTCTTTTTCGTGTTAGATGCTCCTCCTTTAGGTGTTAGATCTGCTCTCATTGGTATATCTCATCTCTTGTCGTCAGGTAACGTCACTATTCTTCACTATTTCATTTATGTTTCAATATCGGTCTGTGAAAACGATACAGTTGAATTTCTAATTAACGGACCAATTTTAAGGGAATACGATCTGTTGACGTGAGCATGTCACACGTGACAATTCCGCTTCTTTGGACCAGAGATTCTGGCTTGCAGTCAGACCAGCAGATTTAGTCCATTGAGTCCGATATCTCCTAATATGCTGTATGCTTAGATGAGTCGTTCAACTGAGAACAAAATGGAAAATGGGTATTAGACAGTGCGTTAAATTAAGGGACTCAACTGTAAAGATAAGACATTCGTTACCCATTTTTCGTTGTAAAAAACTGCACATCTTTAGATGCGAAGTTTGTTTCTCCTTGTTTTTGTTAAAAAAGCATTCTCATAATAAGCTCACCGCGGACGGACACCATCGCCGAGTTCGACTAACA
>VOMN01008862.1:0-29092 GCA_014899125.1 Orchestia grillus
ACGATCAGTTGTGCAGTTGTGAAAAGAACAGTGGGACGGAGATGGGTACGAAAAGGGTGTGAGGTCGTTACCGACAAAATATTAAAAAACAGACTGGCCAGGCTTTGTTGGCGATGAAGACATCACAATTCACGTATGTAAAATTCACTAGATTTGTCAATGTAACTCAAAAAATCAGTGTAGTTGAGACATTTTAACGTAATAGAGCTGCAGACAAAGTACATTGATTGCACTGCACGTCCTGGGGAGCCAAAATAATGATAAAGGGTAGCCGTCGCTCCCCTTGTACCATCTTCAAATGACCGAGCACCCGTTTGTTCAATTTCCCTCCTCCTCTAGATCCACCACAGCTTAGAGACACTCGCGAGTGGCCACAAAAATGCTAGTTGCGCAAATGTGTTGTGGTTTAGTTAAATTTTACCTTTATTTTTCTGAGCTCTTGTTTTGGAGGCGGCCACGAAGAGCAGCCGATCTTTTAAGGATTGTTTCACTTTTGCGTTGCGTTCTCTCGGCGAGGTGCTTTTTTCAATCAGTCCTTACAACTCGTATGAGGCTGTGCCAACCGAGACACTGCAGTTTTGTGCCTTGGTATTGCGACTCGAAATGAAGTCTTACTGCTTCTTCATCTCATATCGATTCAATAGAGCGAAAAATTGCAGTTCATTCTTCATTGATATAAATTTCTCTTTTTTCTACCAAGGAAATAGTAATCAATTCTAAAGTGCAGTAAGCCGCATATTTTCTTGACCATGTTTTTTTCATAATTTTGTGCTTAAAGGGTTTTATATTTTAATTCTCTCCTGTTCCATTAGATTTTAAATCTTACCCCCATACTCCGATTGTAGATTTAATGTTGTGAACATTACATTTAGATCCTCAAAGGGTGTCGCTTGAACGAGTCGTACTCGGAAATTTCCACATAATTAGCGCTTCCACATAATTTGGCTGTGCTAAAAAACGGTTGTCATTTAACTTCGAAATTTTGAGTATGAAAATCTGTAAATTTTACTCAGCGGAACTATGACTGTCATAGTTAGAACTACGACTAAAACTACGATTAGAACCGTACTCCTTCCAGCTCCTGAAACTTTTTATGGTCCGCAAAATAGTGCTTCTGGGCGTTGATAACTGCGATTGAACTGTCCATTTATTTCATGGCGTAACGATCTTTCGGTGCTTCCCTTTGGCTCGCTCAACTTTCGGTGTCTCCCTTTGGCTAGCTCAAATTAAAAAATTAGAATTTCCCTTTCTTAATTACCTCCTATATCTGTTCATAGGAACAGTACTTTCCATTTTATGAAGCATGTTAAACTATTCTCTCCTGACCCATTTCCCTAAAGTCTTTGTACTACATTTCACAGAATTGGTAAAAATGTTTGTGTCATTTGATATAAGCCACTTCTTTTCCTTATTTTCCCTTAACTTGCCGATACTTCAAGTGTTTCCTAAAGCATTAAAATTAAACCCCTGATTCTAGATTTAAATAATAGTAGTAACGCAAGACTCTTTTTTTCGTGTGGTTTTAAAGATTTATTTTACTCGATTAAAAATTTACAACATATTAATAGCTATTTTTATCCTTGCTCACTTTTGCTGCATCGATCGTAAAAAGGGTCTTGCTTACTAAGTTCCCAAAATAACCGAGGTCAAGTATCTTTTTGAACACAAAGTAACTCTGCCTCTTAACTCAGTAGGTGGACCCTTCAACTAACCTCTTTTTCACTCTAAAGCTCTACACACACTTTAATCCTTCATCAGTTAGTAAGTTACGTAGAATAACACGTTAAGACATATATTCCGGTGAAATCCTTTTATTTCAGCTAATTTTCGAACTATGCATGCAGTTATATGTCTTTAACCTTTTAAATATGTCCAAGTATATTCATACATGTGAGTGCAGAATATAGAAAAAGAAACCCAACATAACTTAACGAATTCCAAAAATCTGCCAGGGTCGGAAATGTAAATGCCCACCTAACAAGCAGTAAAGCTGTTTGTTTAATTCTGCCGACCTGACGACTAACACAGAGCAGATTTCGAAGTTTTCTCGCTATTTTATAGTGAATATTTCGTATTTGTCGACAATTTGAACAGTAAGCAAGTACAGAAATATTTGTTAACACATGTGAGAAGTTCTGTCCCGTGTCTGGTTTTGAGTATACGTGAATCCTTCCTTACAAGGGAAAAGCATTAGAATACGGGTTTATATTCACAAGAGTCACTTAATTAAATTACAAATTATTGATTAAATTGAAAAGGAATTAACTTAAAAAGTCACTCCGTTCACGGCCAAAGAGTTCAGTTACTTGCTATGTTAAGTTTTTATCAATTGTTATTTACTCTGTAAAGGAAGAAATAAATTTCCTCTCGCTCGTTTCTTGCTGCTCGAGAACTCTGAACAGGTCTTTGCCTTTTGATGTTGTTTGATTTGCAGGTATTTTCTAAGCCATTTATCGATAATTTTCAGTTCATGAAGATTATTTCTGCTTTTTAAACGTCCCAAATGCAATGTGATGTAATTTCAATGTGAAATAATTTCATGCAAGAACTTTTTATCGGCTTTTTCACGATAAAATAAAATAAAGTATAGACAAAATTTACCCTCTGGGGGGAGGGGATATGGTATAGGCAACAGGGTTAGGTTAATTTGTTTTGTTTATCGTATGCTATGGGGACTGGCGACCTCAGGGGGCACTGTTAAGTCACCTGTTTAGCTAGGCTTTCAGGACTATCGTCTTTCGCGCCCACTTTGCTCCTTTCCATTTTCATGCCTTCTTCTCCGATTATTTTTTAGCTTTTCATCATTTTTCTTCTCAACTTATCGTTTCTCCGTGCAAGGAATCGTGTGCGGGAACGCCCCTGTGCCAATATTCAACGTTTTTGAAGTTCATACTAAATGGTCCCTTCTTTTCGCTCTCTTTAGAGCACATTTCGTGCGGTCAGGGAGCTTCAAAATAACTAAAAATTTATTCTAATTGACGGAACTTTCTACTGACGAGTCTTCTTAGATTAAAGATTTCGTCATTAATTCTGAAATAAAAGGTAAATTGAGTCAAATAATTGTGAGACGTGCGACCGCCACACTCGTAGGCATGCAAATTAAATGCAAATATTAATGGAAAAAACTTTGGGGGGCTCACACACACACGCACACACACACGAACACACACACACGGTGTTGCAAAGGAAACTTCAATGAAGCTCGGACTTAATTTTAATGGAGTCGAGCGAATAAATATGAATAGATATCCTCAAAGATAGAGCACCGTTTCGTTATTGGCTTTTAACAACGGTGATAAATTCGAAGCCTAGAGTGAAACGTTAATGTCTGCTGTCGACGTTAATGTTTGCACCGACGACGCGGAGTTAAATCGTGGGAATTTGCAGAAATCGGCAACGTCAAATAATGATAGTGATTTCGTCTTCTGATTGCTTACTGCTATAATAATTATGATTCTTTGCTGCTATAATAATTATGATTGTTTTTTCTATTAAGGAAAATTTCAGAAACACTTAAACGTTTTAGTTTGGAAATTACGCCTCTGGGATTAAGTAAATCCGGGCTTGTAAAAAATCGCTCTCTGGAATTTACTGTTGAATTCCTGGAACCTGGAAAAACTGTTGATGTGAGCGGCTCATGACTTGGGGACAGCATAAATTTTTTTGTGTTCAGTTGGTTATGCTTGAAAACGCAAGTTTCGAGACATTTTCGTTACGATGTTTTGGAATTACAGTTTAGTTATCCCGATTGGAGGCAAGAATTTTAGCTCACGTGACTTCATTTTGACAAGTTTCAGTACCTGTCAGTGCTGTGAAATGAACCCTCTGCGGTACACCTCTGGTACGTCGGTGCAGCTGATATGAAATCGTGGAAGGATTCCAGTACTTTATTCTTCTTCGCTTACACTCCAGCATTTGTTACTGCCCACCCGTGTAAAATTTTCTGAAATTGCAGGAAAATATTCGCTTAATTTTTTTGTATATTTCTTTTTATGAACCTCAGTCATAACTCCTGGCTACTTTTTATTTACGAAGCATTTTAACGGAGTAGGAATGTGACTAATGACAATTTGACTCTGTTTATAAATGCGTACTTTTTGTATTTCTTGAAGTTTCTACCGTTTTTCTTTTGCATTTTTCGCGTTTTGGCGCTGCATTCCGTCCTAACGATCTAGACAGCATTCTTGAACGGCAAATCAAATTTATTCGGTTACCAAAACGAGGGTGGAAGCTGAGAATTTTGGTTCATTATCGAGGGTAAAATGTTTGGCATGAGAATGCAATTTTGGAACTATGTTGATTTCTTCTTTCGTGCATTTCGTTTTTTAGCTGATCATGCACAACTTAGCCTTCATTTCAGAAGGAATATCTTGAAAACTGCGAACACGATACTTTAATCTCACGTTTAGTTGTCAATGACTCGACGGAGCGATTGGAATGCAAATCGAATTAAGATTTTTGCTCAAAGACTTCGTCCGCACTCTTCTTGCTTAGAACAAGCGGGTTTTCAGGTGCTATGGCCAATTCGTGAACGCTGTTCCTGATTACTTTTCAATACGTAAAATTGAATACATTCTCTTGAGGTGTTCAGGCTGCGCAAGTCCATTTCATCGCGTGCCCGTCCCGAAGATGGTATCAGTTTTTCATGACCCTTTCGAATTTTTGAATTAGATCACTTTCACCTTCGCCGTCTTTATTGTCTCTGAGAAGGACGTGATTCCCATTCATAACGGCTTCTCTATTTGTATTCGGCTCGTGAGATTGAATTAGTTGAACGGCTCACTCGATTTCGACAGGGAATAGTTGGAACTGCCATCGACTTCCAATCGACGATGCTGAGCACCTGCCTTGCCATTGATATTTGCGATAGGATTCGCTAGCGCGCTGCGGAGCCTAACAAGGCAAAGCCCAGTCAGCCAATCTCTATACTTTCATTAAACACAGCGTAATTGAGTGCGAATATTATTCCTTCTTCAATATTGATAGGATTCAACTGCCGGTTGAAGAAAAGAGAAATCAGTTTGAAGTTGCACCGACGCACAATCTTGAAATGTTACGCCTGATTCTTCCATTGTATTGAATTAGTAGTGCTACTTGTGAGTGCAAATGACTCGGATATTGAGCCATCCGTTTTCAAAAATTCTCAAAACAAAACTTTCCGTTTCACTCGAGCTCAATTTTTTATTCTTCGTTGGATTGGTCTACGGCAATATGTTCCCGCATGACTGTGCAACTTATCACCAAGTTTGAAGTACCACGTGGCAATGGAACCGGCCAATGGGACTCTAAGCTCTTACGTGAGAGCTCTTTCTCAGATGCCTCGCTGGAGCGATCGATGACCTTCTTTTCTTTATGAAGCTTCCATTTTATCGAACGTTTTTCCCAGGATTCTAAAATGAACATTGCGCTCGAGCGTTTTCTTGGATGTAGTCGCGACCGAGCCAAAGTTGCAGTTGTCAGACTGATGACTGGGTATTTCCTGACTGATGACTGGGTATTTCCTGACTGATGACTGGATATTTTCTGACTGATGACTGGATATTTTCAGACTCATGACTGGATATTTTCAAACTCATGAATGGATATTTCCTGACTGAAGACTGGATATTTTCAGACTGATGACTGGATATTTCCTGACTGATGACTGGATATTTTCATACTGATGACTGGATTTGTTCAGACGAGGGACAAAGTTGCTTCGTTAGCTGACCAGAGAAAAATTCATGACGTGGAACCTGTCATAAATTCTTACGAAAACATTCTCATTTGCTATGAAACGCGCGATTTCTTTTTTCAAATGTGATTGATTTTCAGAACTATCTCATTTATTTTCTCTTTTTTTTCTGTTCGTACGAAGGATGATAAAACGAAACCTTGTAAATATATAGTCATTCATTATATATCAAATCCAAAAACTTCAGAAATTTGTTCGTACCGTAAAATTAATTCTACAACTTTATGAAACTTTTATGAAGAAATTAGACGGGCAGACCTGAGTTCATTACATCTTCTTGTTCTGAAACACATAAATGACTTGAGAATCCGTATCATGGGTTTTCTTTGACATTCGCAGTGATTTTCATTTTACAATTGGTTCCAATGTTACGCACATTCCCGATGTGCTCAAGTAACGTCGTGTGCACGACTCTGTAACTTGTTCAATTTCTTTTTCTCGTCCAGGAATATTTTCGGTTCGCCATCTTTTCCTTCATATTTTGGCTTATGGGAATGGAATTATTTCCCGTGGGCTAATCAAATTCATTTTCTGTTTTCCAGGCTTCCCGGAAGATGAGAGAGACGAAGGGGCAGACACTCTCGCCTCCCCCATCATAAGAATGGCTCCGCCTCACCCGACGCGTTCTCGAGTCGTAGATTTGGACGACGAGCGACGCTGCAATGACGCAATGGATCGTCGTTATGTGCGGTCGCCCTCTTCTATGGAGCCCTGTGACCTGAGCTACCACCCGCAGCAAGATGGCGCCGTAAATTATACCTCCAATGCAAGGGAACAGAATCTCTCTGACGTACATCAGCCGTCGGCTCACATAAGGCAGAACGGATACAGCAGCCATCCGCCTCTGGGTAGTCACATCCGTGCTCACACTCACGACCATGTCCAGACTCGGGAGTACTACGCCAGGGGACAGCAACACTTTGTGAATGATGATGCCCGCCAAGCACTCGATTTGCAAGGGAATCTTAAAAACAATTATTCATTCTCTGATGTTAACGGATCGTACCGAACAATTGGTACTCACGACTCTAGCAATCGAAAAATGTATGACCCGAACACCGCTGAAGATCTCACGTCTGTTGAAGTATCCAGAGAATATGAGCTCCAAAACCATTGGGATCTAACTTCAAATACACTAATCGATCTTTCGAACAGCAATATGCAGAACGGAGTACAAGGTAACCGAGCAAATCCTTCTCCTTTCGAGTCGATGGAACATTCCTCAGTTGAGTGCATGGACACCACGCCACTCGACTGTTCAGATCGTAACCACTTACAAAGAATGCACAACACTTTAGTAGATCAACGGCAGCATTCATTCGTACAAGGGAGAAATCAATTGATCCATCACACCAGTAAAATACACAGCAATGGCTTGCTAACGCCAAACAACGGCATGCCGGTGGACCGGGACTCGCCTCGCCATTTTGCAAAAGAGTCTGAGTTGTGCGTGGGCTCAGACGGTGCTTCGATGTTGGAAACGGCCCCTGAACCCACCGAAAAAGTCCACGGTGCCGTGCTCGTGGGTCCTGTTCGTGTTAACCATTACGAGTCTCTCGACTCGCGCAACCGCGCCCTTACAAGACTACAGCCCGATAACAGGCCTGTCGATTGCTCCTCACCTCAGCTCCCGTTGAATTTGAGGCAGAGACTGAACGACAGATGAAAACGATCACCGATCTTGTATATTGTTAAGAGAATTGCGGGAGGAAGCTGTGAATTCTTTATGCTTTCAAAGACGTCTTTAGGGTTGACTAAAGTATATCACAGTTTGTTAAAGAATTTAAGATTAATTTTATGCAGCTAATGGAGTCTAGGTGAAAGTAAACTGTAGCAGCGAAAGTTGAGTTTTTATGTTGTTTAGCAGTACGTTTACTGATCTTTTGTATTAGGACACTTGGAAAAGACTTGAACTGAAAGGGTGAATTTACCATCAATAGCTAAATAGGTGGTATGCTATCAGATCGAAAAATGATATTGAAGACAGAGCTGTAAGTTTTATTTAAGGTGAAATCATGTTGCACATAAATTAGATTTTTTTGTTGCATATTTCGACTTCATGATGTAAGTTTGTAGAATTTTACGTGAACAAAATTTATTTTAAATTATTTTTTTAAGTAAAACTGCAAGTATGTTGTAGAAATAGGGGCCATTACAAATCATGCTCGTAGAGAACAATTATTATCAGCAATTTTGACCACAAAATTATACAAAAAAAATTATTTCTACCACCGTAGCAAACCATATTCGTACCATGACTCGAAATTCTTTTACATTACTTTCTCATTAGTTTGCTTATGACTATTTTTATTTCTTAACTACGCTGATTGGAGTGTTCATCAATGATTTGGGCAACTCACTATGTAACAACACTTATACTGGGATGAACCTCTGGTCTATTATCGAAAATGTTAAAATGTAAATCCTTTTTTTATAAGCGATGGCATAATAAATTTCTTCAGAAGCAAAAAGCAAAAGCTCCCAGAACATCAATTATACGATAATAATATTTTCGTTGTTTGAAAATGTGTATAATTTTTCAACAGTTTTGCGTCGGCAAATGCTCGAGACGAATGTAATATTCAGGCGCGTCAAGGAACATTGCGATATGTAGCGATACTAGTACAGCATACTTAACGACGTGTTAATATCCCTGCAGGTGAATACCAATTAGTACTGGTAATTGTAATATTTACGTTTAAATTACGATTTAGGATTGTTAAGGTTATCGTACAGTAAAACGTAAGCTCAAAATTATTTTAAGCTTTAGATTTGCTACAGATAACAGGATGAAAGCACGTGTTGAATCGAATACGGCAGAATAATACGTACAAACGTACTGCGGGTGTTCAAACATCACACATTGTACACATCATCTTTATTTGTCGTAAATGTTGTTTGGCTTATAAATATACATCAGGAGCGTCGCACTGGATTGTTGCTGAGACACGGACACATGTTCTCACTTGATATGGAGCGAGCTCTTTATGGCTATGATATGGAACGAACTCTGGATATGGAGCGAGCTCTTTATGACTATGGTATGGAGCGAGCTCTGATCTGGAGCGCGCTCTTTATGACTGCGCTCAAAGTTCTACCCCTGAGCACACTTATAGTATCTCTTAGTGCTGACATTTTGCTGTGTCGAAACCAAGTAATTTTTGGAAAAATGACGCTATGTTTTGCATAGATGTATCATTCATGAATGATGTAAATAGGACGTTACATAGTTCAGAGAAAACTTGACTCAGCTTTTCAACTTTCTAAGCTATTTTTACATTTTCTCATAGACTCACGAATTACTAGGACAGTAGAACTTATTTTCCTGACTTTGCTCAATTACTTGTTTTTTCTTATTTATAAAGAATGCAGCTGCCGTGTTATGGTAACTTTCAGAAATAGGCTTCGAAAAGTGTGTGAATGGTAAAAGCGTATCTGTCTCTAGCTCGGTGGTGAAATATTAACGTCGTTATGAATTATAATAGCTGGCAACGTACGTATACGGGAAGAATTTCCATTTCACCGTTGATTTTGATTACAATTATTTTTGCAGGATGAACATAATATTTCATTACAAGAGTTGGTGCTCTAAGTGTAATCACTATGAAAGTTATACCCCAGCTATGGCCTTCACACGATCAGTCAATGTCTGAAGACAGTGTAGAAAAACACTCAATTATGGGCATCGAACGCTAACTTTGCTTTTTATTCTACAAACATTCAGACATCGTCTGATCGTGCGAAGGGCCTCTTAGGTGTTAACTTTGTTTATAAGAGCATGTATTCATTAAACATTAGCAGATAAGCCCTGGACCAAAACGATCCATCAGTACTGTAGCACTGAGAACCTTTGAAATCAGCTCATTGACTGTTCTGGAATAGCAAAATCTTAACAGGTTTTCTGTGCAGGGATGTGAATTTAAATGATTGAGAGGACGATATAAAACGACACTGCCCTAGAGAGGACGATATCGTGGAGGTACAATTAAGGGGGTAATGGTTGGACGTTTTCCTGCGGCACATCAGCACGCCGCCAAACCATAGTCAAAATGTTCTGGTTTCTGCCGCTGCATTTAGGAGCTAAATCTTCTCGAGACATCAATGTGGAGAGGTTTCCACCAATGCTTGCGTCAGCGGTGGAAAATCGAAAAGAGGGACTTCGTTTGTGATGCATAATTGTTTGCTTTACTTTAGGGAGTTTCATTGTTGGATTTTCTTACGTTGTGCCTTTTACTCACTTTTGTTGCTTTCGTATTGTGATGTGACTGCAGTTGGCCATGAATTTACCATGTTGAAAACTGCTCAACTCAAAAGAGTTCACGCGTTTTTGGTGAATAAGTACCGATGATACAAATGCTATCGTTATCTTGCTTTCCAGTCTCTGAAAGTGGGACCGTTGCTTTGATTTTTTCAAGTAATTTGAAGAACTCCGTGGCTTTTCTCCCAGCCTTTTCTCGTTCAGTTGCTGAATTATAGATCCAAAAGCAAATTTTTTAGTAAGGTCAGGCTTAGCAACGTAGGCTTTGTTGATCACCGTCCTCCATAAAAAACAAACACTTGACAATGGCCATTTCGCTATGATGCAGAGCACCATTTTAGCTCATATGAAGTACGACTGTTTTGCTTTTTGGAACCGCCGGCTCGCATTATTTCTTGTGGCGGTCTTTGTATGGCGGCAGTAGCGGACTTGCGTCTGGAACCGCCCTTAATATTCTGCCAACACTCTGCAGAGGGTCGGCGTCCATCATCAGCGTGATGTCATGGTTATGGTGCTCATGAGACCGCCGCTGCTACTGCTGCTGCTGCTTGCCATCCATTCTTGAAGTATTTTACTTTCACTTTTGGATCTTGGAGTAGCTGAGGCATTAGTTTACGGCCTGCGAACTTGCGTATCTCACCGTATGCGCTTGTTGCGTGCAATTGATGCCTCGGTTTGAGCTTGTGAAAAAGTGTGTTCGTTAGTTCTGGTTACGGAGTTGCTTCGCTGCTCTCTCGAGGAATATTGGCCATAACGGGGTTTCAATCTGCGAGAAATCGAAACGGATTTTGTCTCCGAAATGTCTTTTTGTGTCAGTAAATTTTTCCAATTCCTGAAATTTGGAATTTCGAACACGAACCAAGTTGTTCGTGAAACTAGTACGAACATTACGAAACTAGTTGTCACCATTACATAAATATTGGTACAGGACTGCCTGTAATTAGCTAATTGTGCATTGGGAGAAAAACTGGCGCCAGTCGTATATTTGTAAGCAACATGACTGCATTTTGCTTTTTACGATACGGGGCCATGTGGTCCTTTTTGGTCGATTATGGGTGAACATATAATCTCCCTCGCCGGGTATAATCTTCTCTACCTTGTGTACTGGATTGTATTTTTAACCCTTACGGTTGAAATGGACTTCAGAATCTACTTTTTTGAGGTGTTGCTTGTTCTATGTGAAAAGTTAAAATCAGCTTTGTTGCATGCATAGGTGAGACTGCAACTACTTCTTTCGCACAAATCTAAATGCAAACCCTCCACCAAAATGATTTTGTTGATAATGAATTAAATGGCTCTTGTTCCTACGACAATAGAGGCAGTTAAGTGAGGCGGTGGCCCTAATACTCGGACCTAAATTCAGTATCGGGTGACATTATTAATGTTTTTTGTGCCATTGATAATGGTACTGTTAATAATGGTGATCCATTTCGCGGTCCCCTAAAGAACAGCGCACCCCAGTGTGGGGACGGCCGTCGTATACGGATGGATTGCACCAGCGTCCTGATTTAATGTTGTCTCTCCCTATCCATAAATTTATAAAATAATTTTCAAAATTCTTAGGCGACCAAAACTATAGATAATTATAAAGGCCTCGACAAACAAGTTAGACTTGATAGGACTGTGCCATATTGCTTTCTGCCCCAACTGACTGTGACCATGCAGCGATTGTGGTCTATGGCCCGAAAAATTCTAGCATCAACTATTCTCCAGCCTTAAGTCTTCTTAATCTTCAAGAGAAATACAATGAAACATTCGATGTCTCTCCAAATAAATTTAAGTTTGTATACGAAAAGTTTATTTTTTCAGTTGCTGTTTTGTTGTGTGTTATTTTTGGTTCACTGGAGGTCCGATGCACATGTAGAAATTATGGAAATTCAATCATAACTTGTGTTATTTTAAGTTGTTTAATCATGTTGCTCTTAAGAGTTGCACTCAAAACTATTTTTATCGTCGAGACTGTAATTTTGTCTCCAGCTGTTACGAGCTGTAAATTTTCTAATTTATCGGCTGAAGGCTTGCACTGAATTAAAATTAACCCAAATGTTTTAAAATTTTGGATCGTATTAAGGCTACATTGAAATAATAGGCTTTAGTGGTGCATACCTCAGCTTTAGCCGGGCCTTCGGGACTCCTATCTTTCGTGCCCATTTTTCTTCTTTACATTTTCTTACCTTTTTTGCTGATTATTCTTCATTTTTTCCTCTTTTTTCGTGTCTTTCGCAGGGAATCTTGAGTGGGAACATACTTGTGCATAAATTTCACGTTTGATAAAGTCTTTAGTGAATGGTCCCTTCATTTCGCTCTCATGAAATCGCATTCCATGTGGCTGGGGAACATTAAACTAATAATAATAATAATTTTATTAATGCGTACATAATTATCAAGAGATGTAATTGACTAGTAAAAAGGCTTTTATGCTACTTACATTAGTAGGCCCATGTTCTGATCGTGATAGTTTCTTCAAGATTTTTTCAGGCGGTCATTTAATTTACCGAAAAAGACCACTACTGCTGAAATTAATCCCGAGAAAATATGAAGAGTTCGGTCTTGGCCCAATCGACTGACTCGTGTAAATAAAGTTCGCCTCCAGGAACTTGAGCATAATGACTTTCGGTGAAGTAAGGGCAGTGATGTTGCAAGTTTCTCAGTAAGGGTATGGTAGGGACCTCTCAACTACAAAAGTTGTTCTTTTTGCTCAGCACCTGCTGTCGAGTGTGGAATCACTCACAAGCTTAAATAATAAGTGGCCCGGGGCATGTAAAGACTTTATTTTAAATTTCAGGATGACTCGAAATTCGATTAGCGAACGAGTTTTGCGTGACGCGTGAGTTCTTCCTCCTTCCTCAGAGCTCAGAGGTATAGAATAGCAAGGCTTCAGAAACGAGAGAGCTGAAAACTCACTTTTTCTGCTTAATTCTTCCCATGAAAGCCTCCTTATTTTCTGATCTGGGCAGGGTATAGCACGGCGCATTCTGATCATTAGAAAGGCTAAATTAGCCAAGAGAATAGTTAATTGGAAAGTTGGCTATCTCCCTAATTTTTCAATTGTATTTAATGACTAGTTGAATAAACTGTGCAATACCAGCTGCTGGCGTCTTAAGCAGGCTGTCATTATACGAGGAGAATATGTTCCTTTTAGGAGGAGAATCGTGTCAGTTCTGTCGTTTTTATCTACTGATAATACATGTATAAGCCTTAGACATCAACGGGCCTATCAACCAGGAGCCAGTGATGAACCCTTGAATGAGTTCTACCACCGATAGCATACCTGATAGTTGGACTATCGGGCACAAAGGGACTCAAATATACATTTAAATGCTCAAAACTAATGGTCAAGAGAAATATCCGGCATCGATAATTGTTTTTTTCGTAGATACATACATGTATTTCTAGAGTAGTTAACGCAATTGGCAATGACGGGTTAGAATAATATGATAGCTTTGAGGGTGATACTAGGAACAGATTTTTTTGGCAAACAAGTTAATGTTGAAGATGTTTAGGGAAAAATGCTGAATCTTGAAAATATTGAATATGGATGACACATTCAACTGAATGACTCCGGGATCTGAGAAAGGAAAAATATAACATTAGGCTTTTTACATATCAAGTTGGATGACAAGGATCATTGAAAGAAAGTAAATTAATGTTAGTAATAGGGTAGGAGATAGCTTTCGGCTCACAAACGTTCAAGACCTGTGCTTTGCGTTTCGTAAGGAATTGTACGGGAAGTTGCACCGAGGGTCTTGATATCATGCGAAAGTTTACACATATTAAACCTGAGTCGCACCTTGGAAATTTCCACTTGTAACGAGTGGGTGCGCTGAGCACGCACTCGTGTGTTACGTAGGCTTACGTTGGAGTGGGTGGCCGGAGCTACGTACGTGTTTGAGTTACGAAGGAATCGAGAAAATTGCGCACGACATTGATGGTGACGTCACCCGGCAGCTAGGGCTCAGGAATTAAAATTTTTAAGACCCGTAATCCGTAAATTAAGACCTTCAGATTACGGCGTCACATTACGTAAGTTCAGGGCCTCTATGACGGGACGCAGGTTAAAATATTTCGCCGATGGTTGAATTCGTTTGCCCTATATGCATGAATAATGTTCATATCACTTCTCAAAAAGGATCAACCGTCTGGAATGAAGTATTTTGATAAGTGCATTGTCTGTGATCAGCGTTCATTCAAATCGAAACATCCAAACGAATTTATCTTCAAGATTTTTGTCTCCGTCGCCTTTATTTTGTTCTACGAGCGTTTTTTTCAAACGTTCTTACTTGAGGAATGAAGAATCTTCGAGCACCATTTTTGTAGTTTTAGAACGTTTTTTTACGTGATGCTTGAATAAGTGCAAAATAAATACACTGTCAGAGTACAAATTGAAGAGTATCGCAAGTTCAAGTGCAATAACCGTACTTCTGTTGATTAGAGTGTGAATTATTAGGTGTATTTCTATTTTTTTGCATACGCGAGACTTGGTTGGGGGAGCACAGGCACGCGCAAATATCTATTTCCTCATCTCACGAAGATTGTTTGCATCGTTGTTGTTTTTATGGCTATTGAAAATAAAACAATATAATTACTTTTCATGTGTGGCTTTCATTTAACTGTTCATTGTTACGTGTACAAAAAGTACATTTACATGAGAGCTGATCAGAACGTTTGTTCATGTGTGCCTCACCGCTTTGCTGTTGGTTCTCGCATTGTTTTAGTATTATTCTCCTGGTTCTACTATTGGCGACTGGCTTTAGTATTATTCTCGGGGTTCTAGTATTGATTCTTGCTCTAGTATTAGTCTCTTGGTTCTAGTATTGACGACTGGGTCTAGTATTATTTTCTAATTCGAAGTCATTTCAAGTTGTAGCATTAGTAAAGTTTCACCTTCAAAAGAAATACAAAACTCATAAGTTTCAAGAACACGTCTGATATGCATTGATTTATTATTTGTGCACGATTAAGGGGTCTTCACATGATCAGTCAGTGTCTGAAGACGGTGTCCGCTGACACTCAAATAAGGGTATCGAATGCTACCTTTTCTCTCCATTCTGGAGTCAGTCTTCAGACATTGACTGATCGTATAAAAAGCCTCCTGTGAAAAAAAACTTTTGAGCACTCATTTCGGAAAGGATGACTTTTACGATAAGTGACTTATTTTCACGCAGACAGATGCACTTGCTATCAGCAGCACTCGTCTAGGGAGCTCGCACTTTATTTCTTGTGTAGAATTTTTCTAAAAATTCCACGTCCAAAGACATTTTTCTACCTTATTTGTGTAATTTGAGTGACGATGTACAATTTCACAGCTTCAGCTGTCGCCTCGATTGTATTTTACATTTAATTTTTGGTCTCGGCCTCTCGACCAATCAGAAGCGATGCGAGGGAATACTTTGTTGACTGAAGTGACTAATCAGAAGCGATGTGGGGTGCTGCTCTGCAGTCGGAAATTCTCCGTAGCTTTCCATCAGCTTTAACACAATCAGGCAGCTGAAGCCGAGCTTCGTATGGTGAGTGAAGTTGCTGAAGTGTGAGGGCGTTACAGCTCGTTTTCATAATTTCAATTGCTCACTGCGAGGAACTGCGCGCAAAGTTACGAAGCTTGTAAGAGATATAGCAGCTCACCGAACAAATTTGTTCATTTCGTAGATACATGGGTTTCGTAGATACGTGTAGTGGTTTCAAAAGGCTAAAACCGTGGGAAAATTTTAAAATTATCTGCAAGGTATCAATGATTTCATTTTCAGAGCTGCTTGTGCTTTGTATCTCTGAATCGTTGATGCTTACGATCGTTTTTGACTAGAATACTTTACACGATCTCAAAACTAAGGATCACCAGTTCTCAAGATAATTACTAACGCAAATGCACTCGACAGATGATAAGGAGACGTAAGCACAAAGGAACAAATAGAGCGTTCGTGCATCAATGACAGACGGATTTTCTGGGACAATTGAATGAACGCTTCATTGGATTTCAGAGCTTGACGAGCGTTTCGCAAAGCGCTTATCTAGTTATCAGAGCATCAGTAAAGCGAACTTGATCAAGAACAAGAGAGGAGGGATTTATTCTCTTTGGTCACTCTTTCGAAAGAGAAATGGATGACGCAAATTAAGAGGATTACCTTTTGTCGTTTTAAGAATAGAATTTTTGGTAGAGCAGTAATGGTAAAGGCGTAAATTTCAAAGTAATGGGAATAGGAAAGTAAAATTCTGCCGTTTGGGGAGTTCGTCTTGTAGGCAATTAAGGTCTAAAGTCAAGATATACCCTGGGACTGACACCAATTCCTCGAGCAGCCGGAGATTTTGATGAAGAAAAGGGTATATCGTAAACGACGAAAATAAAAGACCAAACATGACGAACACCAAAACTTGCATGAAAAACAACTTAGCCTGCCTAACGCTTCGTGGATTTGAGTCTGAAAATTTAATTTTCAATTACTCTAGCGCGTACAAAAAGAACGTCTCCGTGACAGCGATAGCCTTCGGGCCCACACATTCCATGAATCATGAAGAAAACATCGTCGATGTCTGCTTGGGAAGATGAAAACCGATCGTGATAGCCGTATTTTGCAAGCTGACATGGGACCTGCGTTGCACACGGTGATGTACATGAGTCATTTCGCACTTTCCGTGGATGGGAATACACAAAAATTGTACACTAAGTGCAGAGCAGATGTCGTTGCATGAAACTGCTACGGAGCGTCGAGTTCCGTCACAATTGTAAATATTTAATATTTTTCCGGATGAATATTTTCGTGCTGTTAAATAGTACTTGAGCGCCGTCGCGCGCTGTGCGGGGACGAAAGTAACAAAAATGTGAAGAAAGTAACAGAATTTTATCTCATGAACGGCCGACGCAATTAAGAACTCTGGGCTCGGCCACACATTTTTCTGAGAGAGCGTGAGCGGCAAAATGGTCCAAGCACTTGTAATGGACTCAGGGGCGCTGAAACTCCAGTTATGGGCGAGCTGTTGGGCACGAGTGTGAGGGGCTGTGCAGGAAGGCGTAACGCTGATGAGATAAGGAAGGGGGGGGGGTGAAGGCTGGGAAGGGTGGATGAAAAGAGTGAAAGATGGTTGAAGGCAGCGACTGGTGGATGAGTGCAGTGAAGGTTGGATGAGAAGAATGAATGGTGGATGAGTGCAGTGAAGGTTGGGTGAAGGCCGTGGAAGGAATATAATGATAGTGAAAGAAACAAACGCTAAAACTAAAGTGGGAGCTTTAGATAAAGTTAAAACTACATATATTGGGTTCACTCATATTGAATGACCCAAGTAATGAAACTGGGTTTCATCATTTGAAAACCTAATTGTTTTTTAAGTTTTAGAAGACTTCAAGAAGGAGAATCCTAGCGCCCCCAGAACTGCTGAGTGCCGTTGTCATGTGTGGGGCGGCCGTCCTGGCCCCAAAGGCCGCTATCATCGATCTCACTAAAGATTTGAGATCCTAAAAAGTATTTGATGTCAGCTTTTGTCATTCTTGAACTGCTTCAAAATTCCGTGTACTTAATGTACTCAAAATTCTTTCAAATTCGAGAAGCATATAATATGATTTATCATCATCATAGAAATGCGATGACCGACTTTACGATGTGAGAACTGCTGGCAATTCTGAAGGATATTAGAAGTGATTCAGATCAAATTGGTATCGTTTCGTTATCGAAAATATGAACACAAGTGCATGAAATTTGAACGGCTGCTTGGGCCGTATTTGGTTTATTTTAATAATAGGCTGGTCCACGTGGGGGATTGCTTTCATTCAATGGCAGTTGGGATCTTTCATTCATGGGATCTTTTTTGGGACTGCGTGATCCTTCCTTCAGCTAAATAATAGGTTGGTCCAAATGGGATTCAACCGAATCGCCTTGATCGAGGACTTGGATGGAAATATTTCCTCACCTGAAATGAGGGAACGGTAAACTCGCGTAAGAACAAAACTTGCCAGAAAGTTCGTTTATACTCGCGAATTCTGTCAATTTTAAATTGAACATCGAAACGAGTTTTGCGTGAAGACGAATTTTCTCTCTAACTTCTGTTGTTATGGAGAGTTTTTCTTGAGTGGAAGGGAGTTCATAAGTTGTGGTAACAGTGTATATACGTACATCGCGTTCAGTTTTTGGAGTTGGTATACAAACTCAACCGCATGGAAAATCGATGTACCTGGTGTCAGACTTGACTCCATGAGAGGATCCTGCGCTGGGTAACATCCCAGTTTAATGGGAAGCACAAAGGAACTTTTGTAATAACTTTTTCACCGAAGAATCTGTAATAATCTAATATTTTGGCTATTCATGTATTTTTGTCAGTTATTTTATAAATTTATTGAAAGGGGATGATAAAGTTCAGCTGGGTTACAGCCTTGCGGCTGTACTTGGGCAAGCCTGTGTTGGTGAAAGGAGATACCTTCAAGGGAGTTGTTTTGGAGTATTTCAGCGAAATTGAGATGAAATTTCATTTTTCCGATCTTAAACTTGAATTTGAAACGTAGAGGAAGTGTGGAAATTTGTCATGAGGTTCTTTAGAGGTTAGTTAATGGGTTCTGTGCCGCTGAACCTCTCTGGCACCTTCGGAAATGACAGTAGAACCTGCGGCGCGATTGCGAGCAGCTGTGAGGGGACCGAACCCCTGCTGGCCGGCTTCTTCAGGGTGCGGTCTTAGGGTCACAACAATACTTTGATTTGTGATACAGTGATAGCAGCGTCATAAAACTGCTTTGATATGTGATCTCGGTGTCGTAAAACTGCTGTAGTGTGCGAGTTCACTTGATAACATAGACCCTTCTAAGTGTAATGATTATAGTGTCTAGTGATTGTAGTGTTATAGATCCACTTGTAATTTAGAGAATGTTGTCGTATAATTTCATTATCTGTTAATGTTTTTTATAAAATTTCTCATACTAGTTTTAATGGTAATGCCACATTCACAACATGGCATTTCCCTTCAAATCCTGAGGGAAAGAAAGAGCCAATCTAAACCGATGCGTGTGAAAATATATGCACATAATGTCCATAAAAATCCCTGTGTATCACAAGATAGTGGCAAAGCTAAAACCTGCTATCCAAACACGCAGAGGCTGAGTTTCCATGCATGCAAAAGAAGTATCGCAAATTTGAGCGACAATTCTCTCGTTCGAATCTGCCGTGAAAAATGACGTGCAAGCCGCCGGCAGTCGATTTTTGAGCCTATCTCTCGGCCGCGGCGGGATCAGGCTTCCATCGTTTCTTCTGCGCGCGTAACTATAAGGTTACCCAAAATTGTTCAAAGCTTCGGACCGCCTCCGCGGGAGAATAATGATAGAGAAGTTTTCAATTTATGTCCCACTTTTGTGCTGAAGTAATAGATTTTTTCTCCCTTGGAGAGGGAAGACATTGTTCCTCGGAGTCGATCGTGCCCATAAGTTCACGGTAATCTGTGGTTATGGGAGACTGAAGTTTCAATCTGCTCTGATTTTTACCACAAGTAATGAATTTTCATTTGAAGGAAGGCACCATTATCAGAATAGAGCTGCGAAGGAGGCCCTGGTAATCACCGAATATCGGCAGCGAGTGTTTTGAAAATTTTATTTAAAATTTGAGAATGTTAAATGGCAGTGATATTCCCTGCTTAGAGCTGTCACATTAAAGTAGACGTGCAGTTATTCGATGTGTATGACGCTCAGTAAAACCAGACTCTGAGTTTGAGTGTTTGAAATTGGCGTAAAATTTTTAGAGACATTCATCCTTCGTGTGGGACAACGATCCGATTGAAATTCCTAAAGCAGCACATAATAATTTTCCATGGACTTCGCTGCCTCGTTCAATAGAATGGCGTGAATTTCTCTCTCAGGTGGTCCCGTTGCGAAGAGAATTCTCGATTTATTTTGTTGGCGAGCGCGAAATTTCTTCTGAATGAAGTAAACAAATTATTTCGAGCGATAAATTGGGTCGGAACTTTATAGCTCCGGCAAAATCGGCTCTCCATGGTGTCGTGTGTGAATAACGCCATCTAATGGCATCAATTAACTGCTCCTGCGGGATCTAAAAATAATGAGATCCGTGTAAGCGCGCCGAGTAGAGCTACATTTGCGACACCTTAAAAAAGGCACGGGATTGAAAACATAAACTGAATGGAGTCATTATTGTCGAAAAAATGCTCACCGGCTTTTACGCTTCCTTATAAAATACAAGGTTCTGAAGCATATTTATATACACTAAAGTGAACAAAACTACTCTTTTCATCCGAGTTTATTTATTAGAGTTTTTGAAGCTATCTTGAGCAAAAATAAAGAGATAGTGAGACACTGCATGGTACAAATGATAATATTTGTAGCTCACCTTATTGAATACCCTTCAGATTTATTCATTAGGAAGAAATTGTATTAAACAGTCAACATTTTATAGCGTCCCGTGAGGATGAGTGTCGCTGCCGCTCAATTGACTCAATTCTTTCGCAATTGTTGAGATGATCGCGGAAACTTCCCGGCAAACTTGAGCTATCTTATCGGACTGACGCGTAGGGAAAGCACGTTTCAGCAGATTGGCGGACACTAAACGCTCTATTGCTCTCCGGGAAAAAAATCCCACTGACTTTTTACGACCAGTTCGACAGAGCCTTTATGCTTTATGAACCATCAATCCTCTTTACGCCTTTGCCAAGCCATGAAGTTTCGTCGATGCAATTCAGGAGCCCGATAAATACGCTCTCAAGAAATTTATTTCAAGGTGTTGGTGCAAGAAGCCGCGCGGCCGCCCCTGGCCGTACGTTGGAAGCGTGGGTTGTGGCCAGCAAATAATGGACTCGAGGGCAAATAGTGTGAGCCCTATGGTGTATGCGTTGCGTTACGTCCGATTGTAATTTGTGGCGAGGCAAACCAGTTTTTGGGAAGTCAAATCAATTTATGGTAAGTCAAACCAATTTTTAGGAAATCAAACCAATTTGTGGCAAGTCAAATCAATTTATGGTAAGTCAAACCAATTTTTAGGAAGTCAAACCAATTTGTGGTAAGTCAAACCAATTTGTGGTAAGGCGAACCAGTTTTTGGTAAGTCAAACCAATTTATGGTAAGCCAAACCAATTTGTAGCAAGTCAAACCAATTCATGGTTAGTCAAAGCATTTTCGAGCAAGACAAACCAGTTGGTGGTAAGCGGAATAAATTTTTGGCAAGTAAAATTAATTTGATGCAAAACAAATTTCCACCAAGACAAAACGATACGTATATTAGTACTTGAAAGTAACGATATTCATCTAGCCATTTTTCCGATAGATATCTAAAATTATCAATAGTCTCTGACACACAAAACAGTGCGATCAGCTCACTCTATAAAAACACGGGAAAGAGATAGTAATTATTGGCCACGAAAGGTGCCACACGCGTCAAAACGTTAAAATATAAGTAATTATTTTCTGATTCGGACTGCCGAATACGTAAACGAATAACTGAGTAAAGACTCAACATGTTATTGCACTCGAGTTACGATTTGTGCATCTCGCCTCACAGAACTTGTGTAAGAAAATGGCAGTGTGAAAAAGTCAAGTGGTCCATTCTTGACTTACTACTTTTTTCATGCCCTCAACTACCCAAGTCCTATGCCCTCAACTACCCAAGTCCTATGTCCTCAACTACCCAAGTCCTATGCCCTCAACTACCCAAGTCTTATGTCCTCAACTACCCTAGTCCTATGCCCTCAACTACCCAAGTCCTATGCCCTCAACTACCCAAGTCCTATGCCCTGAACTACCCAAGTCCTATGCCCTTAACTACCCAAGTCCTATGCCCTCACTTGACGCCCCATTTCATTCAAGAAAAATGTCTCTGATTTTATTTTAAAGACGAGTTAAGCAGGCCAAAAAACAGGGGCCGCAGGGACCCCGTTTGCAGGGTGGCCTAATTTGTTGCGTTTGTCTTTGTAGAAAAATCCTGAGGGTCCGCCGCACGTGTCCACCAGTGGCCGAGAGTGTTTGAACCTTGTAACGTGAGAGTAAAGCCTCAGCATCTCTGAGCTGAGGTCGAGCGTGCTTCATGGCGAGAAGATATGCGACTTTAGTAGTTAAGGAATTTGCTGGCTATTGGCCACGCAGCCTCTGATATCTCTCGATTTTTTCTGCTTATTTCGAACGCGATACTTTGTGTTTCCTGTACTCTATTGCGAAAAAAACGATGAATACACATACTTAAAATAAATTTCTACGGCTAATATCCTTTTGAAAACGATTAGCATTCTAAATGTATTTAGAAATTTAACATGGATGTTACTCTCCAAGTCAATGAATTAATTTCTCTCGAATGTGAACGTACACGTATAGTACGATGAGAACTAATGTACTCACCTCTACTCCTTAATGGAAGTGTGTCAATTGTGTCAAGGCATAAATAGAATGGGAGTGATTTCATTGCACCAAATGATCATATTTCATTCATGACGACACTGCATGTCACACGTGCAAAACGTCCCAGGACTTTAATATAAAATGGGGTTTAAAAAACAAATTTTTAGACTGGCATGCGTGCTCTTCGTATGCAAGTGCAATTACTAATTTACTTTGAGTTATCAAAAGAGTTATTCGCACAGCTGAGTAGGATTGATTGTGAAGCGGGAATCAGTTCTAATGCATATTCCACGGTGCTTTTATTTCAGATTTTTTCCTTTTACTTTCAGATGATAGTGGGTAAAGGCCCAAAACGTCTTGAACATATTGTCTCTTTATTCAACTCTTCTAGCCCTCTTATTTATTATAAAATTCCACCCAGTTGCACCAAGCTTTGTTATTGTATTTCGTTATATTACTACACTGTGTGAAAAAAATTATTTCATAAATCAATGTGCTACGTACCACAATGGTATACCTCTACTCCACGGATGAATATGGGTTGTTCTACGTAGAATTACGGGAATTTTTCAAAATCTGCCACTCAATCTTTTCTTCCAATGCCTTTTATGAAATGGTAAGCCATGTCGTGGGTCTAGATGCTTTGCAAAAATAAAAAATACCAACACATCAACATGCGAACGAGCAACCAGAACGCTCTAAGGCTCTATACCAGTTTATTAAATGATTTTAGTTCCAATTTGAGTCAAAATGGTTTGGAATTGCGATACCCCTTGGCATTTATTTTTATTGCACAACGCAGGTCTGTACGTGGAGTTGAGGAAAATTTCCCAACAGGCCCATCGCTGTGCAGATGTGAAATTAGCTTGAATGTCTTCCACTCCATCCTTGTCTTCCATCACAAACAAAAGAGTCGGAACAGGAAAGTTGAACTAACGTCACAAAAGGGAATTCATTTTCCGAAATTTCATGACCAAATACAGCAGGAATTTACCTTGAATTATGCCTGGTATCGTGAAAAGATTCTATGGGACTAAACAACTGTTATTAAAAACATAACTCAGACCCTCTTCTGGAACCCAAACTTTGCTCCAACCGTCAGGTCCGTCGAGAGTAGCACGCACCACTTCAGTGAAGAGGACGTGTTTAAAATCCAATTGCAACTCAAGTCGAGAATCCTTATATATCTGCTTCAGAGGGGATATTATATCATGTATAACGTGTCTTGAAACACTCCCTTGCACTAGGCATCGAGTCGTTTTCGATGCATGGCCTAGTCCAACATTTCCAAAAATATTTTTGCATGTTGAGTGAAGGTTCCTGCGTGTTACCCGTTTCACCGTGGACAAATTTCGTCTCACCAGAACTGTAAAATTTCCCTTATCTTTCTCTTCGGCCTTGGTTTCAGTGTTGCTGAGATACTACTTCACAGTACGAGCATCAAGGCTCAAAGTAGCAGCTATAATTCTCACCCATTCTTCATCATCTAATTTAGACGCAGTCTTTGTCTTTTCTTGGTCATTAAGGCCCTTACAACGATTCAATTTAACGAATCAATTGCAAGGTACAAAAGCGTAGCACGCTCCTCAGACAATTGCGTTTCTCTCGTTTGTTTACTACTGCGCGACATTGATTCAAAAGTTGCACGTTTGCGCATGTCAGTGTCAACATTGCCGCCAAATTCCATCGATCAAAGTTGAGTAATTCAATTTTTAGACAAAAAAAAAGGTTCGCGAACAAAAGCTTGGCTCCACCTGTACACAAGATGTTTCACAAAAATGTGTACCTCACTTTGGATTACAAATAATTGTTCGAATAATAACACTCACTGTTTTAAGATGATGCCCATCGTTGACGCAGGCGCCAGGGCCTCTCCCGAGGTCAAGTCGGTTTTAGCTCACTTGTTATCGTTACATGCATACCCCAGTCAGGGTGCTGCAATCATAATGCAATACTTTCTTCTATCAATATGGCTTAATATTAGGCAAATTATTGGCATTCTAAAGCGAAGGGTACATTTTTGTAGGATTCCCTGTCCTTGAGGAACTTTCGACTTACCACTATTATTCTATATTAGGCCTTATTTTAGAAATCTTAAAATCATAGTTTCTCAGCATCTTTATTTCAAGCAAGTAGAAACATTGTCAATTTAGAAGTAGTGCAATTATTTGAAATATTTTGAAACGCTTTCCTGTATCAATAAATTTAAATATTTTTGATGTTTAGACATCGTTAAAAAGAAGCGACGTGAATACATGTAAGAGAAATTAAGGTTTGATATACACACGTTTTGAAGTGATGAGGGAATTTACACCTGATTTTACTAGTTTTCTGATTAATTTTTGACTTTTTTCGGCTTAGGAGCGACAAACGAACTCGGTTATGCGATGTTCGCTTAAATTTTTTCATTCTTCATCACTTCCTGTCAAATTCAAAGGGGCTAAAGGTCCCATTTGGCATGACCAGCGCCCGAAATTCCGTTTGCCATTAACCTCGCGCCGGAAAAAATCGGACTGCTTTTTGGAATGCATGGAAAACGTTCTCGACAATTGCCACGGGGTGAGAATTTCTAAAAGTTTTTCAATTGTCCAATTCAATTTTTATCGCAGAAATTGCAGGCACACAAGCACCGACTGACAGAACTGTGACTCGAGAGCTCGTTTTTTTGGAACTGATGGCACTTGTTTAATTTCGTCACCTGAACTCGGCGGAGGCGAATCTGGAAAAAAGGACCATGGTATTTCAGAGCCAAGCCTTCTGACCTGCTGCGTATCATCAATACCGACTGTCATTATGTAAATTGTGATATAAGAAAAATTCCCTTGCTTTCACCTCGTGGTAAATGAGCTTCAAAATCGCTTGAAATATTAGGCGGAAAGAAATGATTCGAGAGAATTAATTTCGAGCTGAATATTGATCTTATGAACGTTTAGTACGCTCTGATATCAATTCAGTGCACTCTGAAATTAATTCAGTGAGCTCTAAAATTATTTCAGTAAACTCTGAAATTATTTTTCTAAAGCAATAAAGTTGCATTTGTAACGATTTGATTGCAGGTGGGGAGGTTTTTAAAAAAAAATAATTCAGTTTCTGGAACTGAATCCATCCCATCTCGAATAAAGAATCTCAGTTACAGTTTTAACTCGAGAACATCCGTCATTGGGGAACAAAGCTCAAGTTTTGTCCATGCTTG
The DNA here is from genome assembly GCA_014899125.1 of Orchestia grillus. NCBI lineage: Eukaryota > Metazoa > Arthropoda > Malacostraca > Amphipoda > Talitridae > Orchestia > Orchestia grillus. The sequence goes on from VOMN01008862.1 coordinate 25,490, forward strand.
CGTCGTAAAAAGTTCTTTGTTGGCCCGTTTTGTAAAGTTTTGTGTACACAAATTGTGTTGGCTCGCACCAGGACAAGTCGAGGCCTGCAGGCAGCGGCCCCACGCCAATTTACTGGCGCTCTGCGGGTCATCAGTTGGCAGGCGAGACGAAGTATTCTTGTTTCCAGTTCTGGAGTTGCGCTGGATTTTGCCGCGCGCTTCGACGCTTTTGGTCCCTTAAAAAAAGACGCGTAAAATTGCGTCGTTTTTAAACGGGACTCAAAAGCGGCCGTGACTCACGGACCCAGTACCGAGAATACGAATCTCACTTTTTCATAAAAGGTACTTTTGTAGAGAGAGATGCAGCTTATAACTTTGTAAACAAAATAGCTCAACAATATTTAAAATGAGAAATATGTATTACTCTCTGGAGAATGGTAGATTAGCACGCAAAAATTAGAAATCCTAGCGCACAGAACAACATTGGGTGAAATGAATACACGCTGTTTGGTCAGCGCCTTATGGATTCTATGATATATTAACTGTTTCGGACCCTCCGTTACCGTTTCATTGTAAAAAGTATCTCGTACGAAAAGAGCACAACTCTACATGATCAAAGCTGTCATTTCTAACGCTAGCAAAATATACTATGCAGTTGAGTTGACGAAAGATGCCGTCGACTGCGGTGTCCACCTACAAGCCTTAGATGCAAGAGTCAAAGTTGTTTCGCTTCAGATTTGAGGGGAGAAGATGGCACAATATTGAAACATGATTGAATAGCGAAACTATATCAGTGTTGGTGTAAAATTTGATCCTGTTATGAATAAAAACCTTCTTCATATACAATAATTACCGACCACATGTATGAAGTCTATTCAATGTTGAAAAGTATCAAGAAAGTCGATCAACATCAAAAAGTCTGTGCTAGTGTTTCTTAGCAACTAATGCATTTGCTGTTAAAGTTTCAAAACTTTTGCGCGAACTAATGAGGCCAAGGGAAGGCCACAAAACAAAAGACACCTTGCAGCTGCAGATGCTGCTGTGCCGCGCTCACGGGCGAGTAAATGGCAAGAATGTTTTCATTCCAGCAAGTGAGAGGAGCTCGCGCACTGCACACGTTGCCTAAAGAAGGTATCCAATCAACGAGCAAGTGCAGGAAGGCCAATGATTAAATGCCCAAGTGCCAGCTTTAGTCTCGCAGCTTCATCCTTTTTGCCGCTTCTCACAGTTGAGCTAGTCAGTGAAATTCGACTCTGGAGTCCGACTTGGGGAGTGCTGTGGATTCTGGAATCTTCCGACTTGGTGAGTGCTGTGGTGGATTCTGGAATCTTCCGACTTGGCGAGTGCTGTGGATTCTGGAATCTTCCGACTTGGTGAGTGCTGTGGATTCTGGAACCTTCCGACTTGGTGAGTGTTGTGGATTTTAGAATCTTCCAACTTGGTGAGTGTTGTAGATTCTGGAATCTTCCGACTTGGTAAGTGCTATGGATTCTGGAATCTTCCGACTTGGTGAGTGCTGTGGATTCTGGAATCTTCCGACTTGGTGAGTGCTGTGAATTCTGGAATCTTCCGACTTGGTGAGTGCAGCGGTGCTTCGGAATCCAACTTGTTACGTGCTGAAAGTTCTGGAAATTAGCTTGGTGAGTGCGGGTGTTCTGGAATTCAACTTGGAGAATACAGCAGGTTTTGGAAATAAATTAGTGCATGCAGTACATCCTATGCCTAACTTGGTTAGTGAAGCGCGTCGTGGAACCTGACTTGGTGGGGGTGATGCCTCTCTGGAATCCAATTTGGCAGGTGCAGCGGTAACGTTCGCCGCATTTGCGCCGTTGCAAATCATTTCCTTACAAATGCTGGTTCATGCTGACTTTTTTTCTGGCGAGACTGCACCGGCCCGGACGAGTGGTGCAGAAATGGTGCGTACGTAACACAGTTTCCAAAGTTTGCGTACGATATGCGAAAAAAAGCTGGTTCAGTTTGTCAGTCAATTAAATTCATTTAAATTTCTTGAAAGATCCTAATGAGAACAACTTTTAGCGTGCTTAATTTGAGACGTGAAGGCTTGAACAACAAGGATCAATTATTTTTTATAAATATTAGCGAAGTAAATATTCATGACTAACGATTGGTGCCAGTTTTAGGTGAGGGCTGAAAGACATTTACGAAAATATTTTTTTAAATACTTGAAAACTGCTGTAGGAAATGAGATGAAAATAGTTAAGTGAGAATATATTGTAGATGAAAGATGATATTACAAAAAGAAAATTCAAATTCGAGCAAATTTCTTGATGATATTTTGGAAAAAAATAACTCTACATTGACTTTAATGAAAAAAAACGTACCATTTCTATTTATCCACTGACAATGACGAGGGTATATATCTGAAGAATATAAGTTTGTGGATTCCACGTTTGCTGAATTTACTTTCACTTTGCGGTGTCTGACCCCGGAAGAATTGAGGCGTTCCCACCGCGGAGAGCAGTTTGTTCAGACTTAGCGTCTTCCTAAGATGGGATCTGGACATCCATTGAGGCTGGACTTACCATTAACAAGAACTCGGATAATCCCTCGAGATTTCTCGCACGTGCTGCCCAATTTCGCATCTGAACTTCACAGCCTCAATTTACAGGGTAACAGCGATTGCAAGGTGAAGGAACACACAAAAACTTCAGCAATAGGTCTCGTTTTGAGGCCTTTTTCATCTGGTTGATGAATGAGTCCCTTTTAAAAGGACGTTTCTCTTTGGAGCAACGAGCACTCGGCATTCCAGAATAAGCCATTTTATTGTGCTAATGAGAATTGCGTGCTGCGGCCGCGAATTTCGGTTGGAAAAGTTTTGTTTTCCCCTTTTTTTCCTCTACACGAACGGCCGCCGCTAGGCCTCGCCGTGTCTTTTTGTGCCGGGAACTGCGAGAGGAAGGGAGNAGAGAGAGAGAGAGAGAGAGAGGGAGAAAGAGAGGAAGAGAGAGGAAGAGAAAGAGGAGTTAGATTATGCAAAATCGTTTTAAGTTCATGGCAACATTGCTCAGAAGTATATTTCAGGTTCAAAAAATAATTGCTACGGAATTCGAATGCGAAAAGTTTTTAACACGTGTAACTCTGACACACTGAAAATCCTTCTCGTAATTTGTAAGTCAATATGAAAGTGAGGAGGAAAGTAAAAGTGCTGTTCTCTTTCGCTTGTTCTTGCCCGTTGTATTGTTCCTTATTATTGTACGAAACAAATTTCACGAATATGAAGAGATTCAACAAAATTCCAACCCAGTATTTCACCATGAAAGTCAAACAAATGACCGACAAGTTTTCCACTCAACTTCCACACACGAAATATTTGCCGAAGGCACCTCAAAACTTGCTTAAAGAATTTTATTCTAGTCGTGGCAATAACACCATAAATTTTCGGGGAGGTCTTGCCTCGCGTCCGTGCATTTAGAGTCAGCGAAGCATCGGAAGAAGTCATTCTAAGAGCACGGTTACCATTAGCCGCGAGTTGGGGTCGGCCTGCCACAAAAGAAAGCGCTTCAGTCTTACCTCCCTGCTGCAGTCGCGGCAATGATAAGCGAGCTCTGTAATGACGAGTAAATTTGGACGCAACTAGAGGTCTGTGCCCATTATTTCAATGAC